>PVIW01015695.1:0-18952 GCA_004026585.1 Noctilio leporinus | reverse complement strand
CTACAGAACAATGAAGAAAGAAATCAAGGAAGACACAAATAAATGGAAGCATATACCATGTTCATGGATGGGAAGAATTAACATCATTAAAATGTCCATACTACCCAAAGCAATCTACATATTCAATGCAATCCCAATTAAAATACCAATGACAGACTTCACAGAAATAGAAAAAATACTTCAAAAATTTATATGGAGCAAAAAACACCCACGAATAGCCACCACAGTCTTGAGAAAGAAGAACAAGATAGGAGGAATCACAATACCGGATTTCAAACAATACTACAAGGCTATTTTCATCAAAACAGCATGGTACTGGCATAAGAATAGACATATAGATCAATGGAACAAAATAGAGAGCCCATAAATTAACCCAGGACTCTATGGTCAACTAATATTTGACAAAGGGGGAAGGAACATCCAATGGAGTAAAAACAGTCTCTTCAAAAAATGGTGTTTGGAGAACTGGACAGCAACATGCAAAAAGATAAAACTAGACCACCAACTTACACCATACACCAAAATAAACTCAAGATGGATAAAGGATTTAAACATAAGCAGTGCCACCATAAAGGTCCTGGAGAAAACTATAGGCAGTAAACTTTTGGATATCCTACGCAAAAATATGTTTACTGATACTTCACCAAGGGCAAAGGAAATTAAAGAACGAATCAACAAATGAAACTATATCAAATTGAAAAGTTTCTGTTCAGCTAAAGAAAATATCAGCAAAATTCAAAGGGAAACAACTGTATGGGAAAACATAATTGCCAATCATACCTCAGACAAAGGTCTGATCTCCAAAATATATAAAGAACTAATGTGACTCAACACCAGGGAGACAGACAGCCCAATTAAAAAATGGGCAAAGGACCTGAACAGACAACTCACTGAGAAAGATATACAAAGGGCCCAGAGGCATATGAAAGAATGCTCAACATTGCTAGTCATCAGAGAGATGCAAATTAAAACCACAATAAAATACAACCTCACACCTGTCAGAATGGCAATCATCAGCAAATCAACAAACAACAAATGTTGGTGAGGATGCGGGGCAAAGGGAACCCTCATACATTGTTGGTGGGAATGTAGGCTGGTGCAGCCACTGTGGAAAACAGTATGGGGTTTCCTTAAAAAACTAAAAATGGAACTACCTTTTGATCCAGCAATTCCACTACTTGGACTATACCCAAAGAACCCTGAAACACCAATTCATAAGAACCTATGCACACCTATGTTCATAGTGGCACTATTTACAATAGCCAAGTGCTAGAAACAGCCTAAGTGCCCATGAGTGGATGATTGGATCAAAAAACTTTGGTACATTTACACAATGGAATTCTATATAGCAGAAAGAAAGAAGGAACTTGTACCCTTTACTACAACATGGATGGAACTGGAGAGTGTTATGCTTAGTGAAATAAGCCAGTCAGTGAAGGACAAATATCATATGATCTCACCCATTATGGGACAATAATGAGCGAAACTAACAACAAGCAAAACAGAACCAAGTATATGAATACAAGGAATAGGCCTTCAGTGGTCAGGGGGAACGGGGTTGTGGGGAGGGGGGAGGTAGAGGGAAAGAAGGGTAGCAGCTTAGACAAGAACCTAGTATAAAGGAACCATGGACATGGCCAACAGGTGGGATTGACTTTGGGGGGAATGGGTGTGTGGGGACGGGGACAGAGGGGAGCAAAAAGGGGATGGATGTAATACAACAACAATAAAATTAAAATTAAATAAAAAAACAAAAACAAAACAATCAGCAATTTTCTCTTTTTATTTCACTTAACATTAGGTGGTATCATTATATATAACATGTTCTTTCTTGAAATGTACACTACTCTTTGGTTATTTTGTGTTCATAATTAGCCTTTTCTTCACACAAAATAAATTAAAGATTTTCTGGCTACAATTTTAGAATTGTCATTCTATATTGGAATTTTTTTACATACCACTCTTTACATTAGCTTATACTAAGTAGTTCTAAGAAAGAATAAAACTAAAGATATAAACAAGGGATATGAATTACTTTTTGTGATATATACACTTTCTTGTGAAACTTCCCTAATTACTTTACATGACTTTGAAATTGATGTTTTGACTATTTCCTATGAGTAGAAGCTTGTATCTATGTTTATGTGTACTTTTTGTTTGTTTATATCATTTAATGGTTTATTGGATGATGTTTAGTGAAGCAACATAATCATAACTCATAACAAAAAATTCACAGCATCACCTTATGAGACCATACACATACTCTAACATTATTGACATTGTTGCAAATCTGGGTGGATTGCAATTTGGGAAGATGCCATCAAAGCAAGTTGATATATCACACAAGAAAATAACTTTCATTACCTCACAATTATACTTCAATTTAGGTCCTAAACAGTAATATGAAATTTGTTTTCTAACCATTTTATCTAGACAACTTCTGAAGACAATTTACACCTTCTGGTTTTGTGTTCATACTTGTGTGAGCCTTACTGTCTCTGCCAGCAAGGGCAGTGTTTTTAAGATTAGTGCTTTTTAATCACAAAAGCAAACAATGGTGTGTAACATGCTGTGGAAATGAATGTAAATCACAAATATAAATTTTTAATGTTAATTTTTTCTTTCTTAATGCTGTGTTACATAAATAAAATAATAAGTATATTTCTTGAACACTTAGAGAACTCTGTGTATATCTGTTTTTTGTTTTGTTTTGTTTTGTTTTGTTTTTTGTTGTTGTTGTTCCAGCTGAAAAATGCCAAAAGGAATATACATCAAGGGAGAAATTTCATATTAGTGTTAAATTGTAGATTTTTATGTATCTTTTGAAGTATACTTGGAGATTCAAACAAAAATATTGAGTTTTTTATGGCTTAATGAAATCTTTCATTTGTCTTTTTTAGGGTCTTTTTATAATCGTATGCCTCTATTTTAAAAATTAATGTATTGTTGTATTACAGTTCTCTCATTTTGCCCCATTGCTCTCCCCTTCCCCACCAACCTTATCCCCTCACTGATAGTCAATACCCACCTACCTCATTTTCCATGTCCATGGGTTATTCATGCTAGTTTCTTGATTAAACCCTTTCCCTTCTTTCCTCCCTCTTCACCTTCTCTCACCCCTCTGGTCAACATCAGTCTGTTCCTTGTTTCCATGCCTCTGTTTCCATTCTGCTCTTCTGGTTGCTTTATTCATTGGTTTCCTGTATTAGGTAAAATCATACAGTATTTGTCTTTTGCCACTTGGCTTATTTCACTAAGAAAAATACTCTACAGTTTTATCGATAATATCGCCAAAGGTATGAGTTCCTTCTTTTTTCTACTGTGCATAGTATTTCATTATGTAAAAGTACCAGTTTTTTGATAGGCATGAAAAATGTTCAACATCACTAGCTATCAGAAAAATGCAAATTAAAACCCACAATGCAACGCTACCACACACCTGTCAGAATGACCAGCATTACCAAATCAACAAACAACAAGTG
Organism: Noctilio leporinus; assembly: GCA_004026585.1. NCBI lineage: Eukaryota > Metazoa > Chordata > Mammalia > Chiroptera > Noctilionidae > Noctilio > Noctilio leporinus. Next base: position 15,470 of record PVIW01015695.1, on the reverse strand, counting down.
CTGGCGAGGATGTGGAGAAAAGGGAACCGTAGTGCACTGTTGGTGGGAATGAAGACTGGTGCAGCCACTATGGGAGACAATATGGAATTACTTAAAAAAAAAAAAACAACTAAAAATGGAACTGTCTTTTTTTTTAATTTTATTCTTGTATTACATGCATCCCATTTTTCATCCCCTCTGTCCCCTTGCATACCCACACAGTCCCCCAAAAGTCAATCCCACTTGTAATCCATGTCCATGGTTCTTCCATGCTAGTTCCTTCAATAAACTCCCCTTCTTTGCCTCCTTCTCCCCCTCCCAACTCCTGTCTGCCCACTTAAGGTTTATTCATTGTATTCATGTATCAGGTTCTGTTTTGCTTGTTCGTTGACTGATCATTATTGTTCGGTAATGGGTGAGATCATGTGGTATTTGTCTTTCACTGACTGGATTATTTCACTTAGCAAAACACTTTCCAGTTCCATCCATGTTATTGCAAAGGGTAGGAATTCCTTCTTTCTTTCTGCTGTGTAGTATTCCATTGTGTAAATGTACCAAAGTTTTTTGATCCAATCATCCATTGATGGGCACTTGGCTATTGTAAATAGCACTGCTATAAACATAGGGGTCCTTAGGTTCTTACAAATTGGTGTTTCAGGGTTCTTTGAGTATAGTCCTAGTAGTGGAATTGCTGGATCAAAAGGCAGTTCCATTTTTGGTTTTTTAAGGAATCCCCATACTGTTTTCCATAGTGGCTGCACAAGCCTGCATTCCCACCCACAGTGCATCAGGATTCCCTTTTCTCCACATATTCGTGAACATCTGTTGTTTGTTGATTTATTGATGATTACCATTCTGACAGGTGTGAGGTAGTATCATAATGTGGTTTTCATTTGCATCTCTCTGATGGCTAGTGATGTTGAGCATTCTTTCATATGCCTTTGGGCCCCTTGTATGTCTTCCCCAGAGAGGTGTCTATTCAGTTACTTTGCCCATTTTTAATTGGGCTATCTGTCTCCTTGGTGCTGAGTCTCATAAGTGTTTTATGTATTTTGGATTTCAAACCCTTGTCAGAGGTATCATTGGCAACTATGTGTTTTTTCAGTTTTTATTATTGTTTATTGACTCAAAACAAGTTTTCTAACAATTTTCCCCATTCATCACTAAACTACATAAAAAGTAACAAAAAATGCATTCAAAGTTTAAGAATAGGTGAGGAAAGAAGGGTTACTCCTATTTTATACCCAGTTTGAGGAGATGATTTTCACAGAAACTATGGGATGGATGACATCACACTGATAATTCCCACATCCTTTCACCTGATAAGGTCTATGGTAAAGGTTCTGTAGCCACAGGACAGCTTCATCTTCTTAAAAGACCACAGTCTCTTGCTGTTGTAAAATCCGTGAGTGGAGAACAAACTTGTGGAGGAGCATGAGGACAGTTTCCTTTTACACTGAGACTGTGCTGCTGCTGGCTAGAAAAACTGGCCACTCTTGCAAGCTCTGTGGAGAAACAGAGCATGTGATAGGTAAAGAGTGGGCTTGGGACCTGGAGCTACTATGAACCTTTGACATCTCAGCCACTCAGTCCACAGTTAAGTTTGTACAGGTCATCTTAGGATGGTCCTCACCTCTTCCAAAAAACAACTGCCTTTGTTAAGTTGCCAATGTGTGAAAAGAGGGCTTCACCCCCTCTATGACCAAAATGACCCCAGAGTGAGCTCTGAAAGTTTCCCATGGACATCTCTGTACTATCAGCACACTGAACCCCTTCCTATTCATGTGTAACCTCATCATCATGTAAAATTTTCCTCACAAGACCTTACATTGATCTTTAACTAGAACTGATAAGACTTCAAAAAATCATGCTCCACTACTCATATAAATATTTATGTACCTTTGGGGAGACAGGCTATGTCTCCTGTCCAACACTGGGGCCCAGGAACTTTACAGTGGGTGGGAAGGCATTTATCTGATGTTAAATACTTTATAATTCAATAAATATAGCCCAAACAAAACTTCATGAATGTGTATTTGAAAAGATTCTACCCAATTTGTTTTTTTATTTATTTAATTTTATTGTTGTTGTATTACATCCATCCCCTTTTTAATCCCCTTTATCTCCTTCACCACCCACCACTCCCCCCACAAAGTCAATTGCACTTCTGGTCCTTGTCCATGGTTCTTTCATACTAGGTTCTTGTCTAAACTGCTCCCCTTCTTTGCTCTTCCTCCCCCTTGCCCCCGCATCCCTTCTGCCTGCCCACTGAAGGTCTATTCACAGTATTCATATATCTGGTTTGGTTTTGCTTGTTGTTTGTTTTGTTCATTATTGTCCTGTAATGGGTGAGACCATATGGATTTGTCTTTCACTGATTGGATTATTTCACTAAGCATACTTTCTAGTTTCATCAATGTTGTTGGAAAGGTAAGGAGTTCCTTCTTTCTTTCTGCTGTGTAGTATTCCATTGTGTAAATGTACCAAAGTTTTTGGATCCAGTCATCCGCTGATGGGCACTTAAGATCTTTCCAGCATTTGGCTATTGTAAATGACACTGCTATGAACACATAGGGGTACATATGTTCTTCTTAATTGGTGTTTCAGGATTCTTTGAGTATAGTCCTAGTAGTGAAATTGCTGGATCAAAACGCAGTTCCATTTTCAGTTTTTTAAGGAAACTCCACACTGTTTTCCACAGTGGCTGCACCAGCCTGAATTCCCACCAGCAATGTACCAGGGTTTCCTTTATCCCACATCCTTACCAACACTTGTTTATTAATTTGTTGATGATTGCCATTCTGACAGGTGTGAGGTGGTATCTTATTGTGGTTTTTATTTGCATCTTTCTGATGACTAGTGATATTCAGCATTCTTTCATATGCCTCTGGGCCCTTTGTATGTCTTCCTCAGTGAGTTGTCTGTTCAGGTCCTTTGCCCATTTTTGAAATGGGCTGTCTGTCTCCCTGGTGTTGAGCCACATTAGGCCTTTATATATTTTGGAGATCAAATCCTTGTCAGAGGTATCATGGGCAAATATGTTTTCTAATACACTTGGTTCGCTTTGAATTTTGCTGATATTTTCTTTAGATGAACAGAAACTTTTCAATTTGATATAGTCCCATTTGTTGATTTGTTTTTTGATTTCCTTGGTGATGCCCTTGGTGAACTATCAGTAAACATATTTCTGGGTAGGATATCAAAATTTTAACTGCCTATATTTTTCTCCAGGACCTTTATGTTTGCACTGCTTATGATTAAGTCCTTTATCCATCTTGAGTTTATTCTGGAGTATGGTGTAAGTTGGTGGTCTAGTTTTATCTTTTTGCATGTTGCTGTCCAGTTCTCCCAACACCATTTGTTGAAGAGACTGTTTGTACTCCAATTTATGTTCCTTCTCTCTTTGCCGAATATTAATTGAGCATAGAGTCCTGGGTTAATTTCTGGGCTCTCTATTCTGTTCCATTGGTCTATATGTCTATTCTTATTACAGTACCAGACAGTTTTGATGACAAATGCCTTGTGGTATAGTTTGACGTCCGGTATTGTGATTCCTCCTATCTTGTTCTTCTTTCTCAAGATTGCTGTGGCTCTTTGAGGGTGTTTTTGGCTCCATATAAATTTTTGAAGTATTTTTTCTATTTCTGTGAAGTCTGTCATTGGTATTTTAATTGGGATTGCATTGAATATGTACATTGCTTTGAGTAGTATGGACATTTTAATGATGTTGATTCTTCCCATCCATGAACATGGTATATGCTTACATTTACTTGTGTCTTCCTTGATTTCTTTCTTCATTGTTCTGTCGTTTTCTGAGTACAGGTCTTTTACCTCCTTAGTTAAGTTTATTCCTAGGTACTTTTTTTTTTTTTTTATCTTATCTTGTTGCTATAGTAAATGGGATTTGTCTTCTTGCTTCTATTTCTGTTGTTCATTATTGGTATACAAAAATGCTTTTGATTTCTGGATATTGACTTTATACCCAGCTATTTTGCTAAATTTGCTTATTAGGTTGAGTAAGTTTTTGGTGGAGCCCATCAGGTTTTGTATGTACAAGATCATATCATCTGCAAATAATGACAATTTGACTTCCTCCTTTCCAATTTGGATACTTTTGATTCATTTTTCTTCTCTGACAGCTATGGCTAGAACTTACAAGACATTGTTGAACAGAAGTGGTGAAAGTGGACAGCCTTATCTCATTCCTGATCTTAGGGGGAAAGATTTCAGTTTTTGTCTATTAAGTATGATGTTGGCTTCAGGTTTCTCATAGATGGCCTTTATGATGTTGAGGTATACTCCCTCTATTCCCATTTTGCTGAGGGTTTTTTTCATAAATGGTTGCAGCACTTTATGAAATGCTTTTTCAGCATCTATTGATAGGATTGTATGTTTTTCGTCTTTCATTATGTTTTTGTGGCGTATTACATTTATTGATTTGTGAATGTTGTACCATCCTTGCATCCCTTGGAAGAAACACACTTGATCATAATGTAGGATCTTTGTAATATACTACTGAATCCAGTTGGCCAAATTTTGTTGATAATCTTACCACCTATGTTCATCAGAGATATTGGCTTGTAGTTATTTTCTTATTTGTGTTTTGACCTAGTTTTGGGATTAGAATAATATTGGCCTCCTAGAAAGAGTTGGGGAATCTTCCCTCTTCTTGGAGTTTTTGGAATAGGTTGAGAAGAACAGGAGTTAGTTCTTCTCTAAATGTTTGGTAGAATTCACCTTTGCAACCATCTGGTCTGGGAGTTTTGATCTTTGGAAGATTTTTTATTACTTCTTCAATTTCACTAGCTGGTATTGTCCTGTTCAGGCTTTTTGCTTATTCTGGATTCAGTTTTGATAGATTATATATTTTCAGAAATGTGTCCATTTAATCCAGGTTGTCATATTTCTTTTCATATAGTTGTTTGTAGTAATTTTTTACAATCCTTTGTAGTTCTGAAGTATCAGTTGTGATTTCTCCTCTGTCATTTATGATTCTGTTTATTTGGGTCCTTTCTGTCTCTTTCTTGATGAGTCTGGTTAAAGGCTTGTCAATTTTGTTTATTTTTTCAAATAACCAGCTCCTGTACTTACAGATTCTTCAAATTGTAGTTTAAGTCTCTAAGCTAATTAATTCTGCTCTGATGTTGATGATTTCTTTTCTTCTACTTGCTCTGGGCTTTGTTTGTTGTTGCTCCTCTAGTTCTTGTAGCTTTATGGTTAGGCTGTTTGTATAAGCATCTTCTACCATTTTAAGGTAGGTCTGTATTGCTATAAATTTCCCTTTAAGGGCTGCTTTTACTGTGTCCCATAAGTTTTGGGCTATTAAGTGTTCATTGTCACTTATTTCCAGAAACTTTTTGATTTCATCTTTGATCTCATTGTGCACCCATTCCTGACTTAGAAGCATGTTATTCAGTCTGCATGAGTTAGAGTATTTTTGTTTTCCTCCCTTGAGGTTGGTTTCTAGTTTCAATCTGTTGTGATCTGAGAAGATGCTTGGTATGATTTCAATTTCTCTGTATTTTTGGAGGCTTGTTTTGTGACCTACCATGTGGTCTATCTTAGTGAATGTTCCGAGTGCATTTGAAAAGCATGTTTATGTTGCTTCTGTGGGGTGAAATATTCTGTACATATCATTCAGTTCCATTTCCTCTAGAGTGTTGTTCAATGCCACAATATTCTGGTGATTCTTGTTTGGGAGATCTGTTTATTGTTGATAATGGAGTATTAAAATCCTCAACTATTAGTGTGTTGTTGTGTATATATTTCTTGAAGTCCTACAAGATTTTCCTTATATATTTGGGAGCATCCTAATCTGGATGCATATATGCTTACCAAATTATATCTTCTTCATGGATAGTTCCCTTAAGTATTATGAAATGTCCTTTGTCTGTTTTTATGGCCTTAATCATAAAATCTATTTCATCTGAAACAAGTATTGCTACTCCAGCCTTTTTTTCATGTCCATTTGCTTGATATACATTTTTCCATCCCTTCACTTTCAATCTCCATTGATCTTTTGTTCTAAGGTGGGTCTCTTGAAGACAGCATATATTTGACTCATGTTTTCTTATCCATTCAGCTACTCTATGTCTTTTGATTGGTGCATTTAATCCATTTACATTTAATGTTATTATTGATTGATACTTATTTTTTGCCATTTTCCCACTTTGTACCTGTGTTCCTCTCTGTCTCTGTCTGTTTCTTCATTTTATAAAGCAAACCCTTTGCATTTCTTATATTGCTGATGTGGTAGAGATGTATTCTTTTAGTCTTCTTTTGTCTGGGAAACTCTTTATTCCTCCTTCCACTTTGAATGAAAGCCTTGGTGGGTAGAGTATTATTCATTGGAGGCCTTTGTTTTTCATTATTTGGAATATTTTTTACCCTTCCCTTCTGGCTTTTATTGTCACTTTTGAGTAATAATTTGATAACCTTATCGGAGCCCCCTTATATGTTGTTTGCTGTTTCTCTCTTGACACTTTTAAGATTCCTTCTTTATCTTTGAAATTAGCCATTTTACCTATGATGTGTCTTGGATTGGGTCAGTTTGGATTCATCATCATAGGGATCCTCTGTGCTTCCTGAACTTGAGTAACATTTTCATTCATCATGTTAGGGAAGTTTTCTATCATTACTCTTTTGAACAAGTTTTTCATTCCTTGTTTCTCCTCTCCTTCTGGTATCCCTTTGATATGGATATTATTGTATTTCATGTTGTCCTACAGCTCTCTTAAAACCTCTTCATTCTTGTTCAGCTTTTTTTCATTCCTTGCACTGTCTTTGAATGTTTTTCTATGTTGTCTCCAGCTCGCTGATCTGATCCTCTGCTTCCTCTAGACTACTGTTGATTCCTTCTAATGTATTCTTCAATTCAAAAATTGTATTCTTCATTTCCTCCTGGTCCTTACTGATAGTTTCTAAGTCCTTTTTAATGCTGGTGCAGTCCCTATGTAAGTTCCTTGTAGCTTCCCTGGAGTTGTTTATAGTTTCCTTTGAGCTGGCTGAGCTCATTGAGTTTCTCTATCATCATTGTTTTGAATTTCATATCTGATATCTTGCTTGCATCCCCTTCACTTAGATATCTTCCTGGAAATTTCTCCTTTCCTTTTGGTGATGGACTGTGTCTGTTTCTCCTCATTTTTAGGTTTCATTTTAATCCCATCAGCCTGTGATCAGCTGCCAGGCTAAGGAACTCCTGTTCTGGAAGGATTGATTTAATTGTAATTCTATTAGTCTGTGATCATCCCCAGTCTCAGATGCAGGTTGGGGTGACTTGACAGATCTAGCTGTAAATCAATGAATCAGCTACCAAACTCAGGCTCTGCTAGGCTAGACATGGATATTCAATTGTAACCCAATGTATCATCCACCAGCTCAGGTGAAGCCTGGTGGGACAGATTCAGGTGTAAATCAATGAATCTGTGATCAGCCACCATTGCTCAGGCACCACTGGGCTACACAGCAAAGTTCAATTGTAATCCAGTGATTCTGTGATTAGCCATTAGGCTCATGTGGCACTGGGCTTGACTGAAGCATTCTATTGTAATCCAATGAATCTGTGATCAGCTGCCAGGCTAAGCAGTTACTGGGCTAGACTGAAAGTTTCAATTGTAATCCAATGAGTTTGTGACTAGTCGCCAGGATCAGGGGCCACTGGGTGGGACAAACCAACTCAGTTGTGAAGCAATGAATCCACTATCAGCCACCAGGTTCACTCGCCACTGTGTGGGGCTCACTATCTGACCCAGCTTTAAGTCAGAGAGTTGGTAATCAGCTTCCAGGACCAGGCTATGCTGGGTAAGAGATATCTCTTTAGGTGCCAAGCATTGTATTTATGCTCAGACAGGGCAAGGCAGGAGAGGTTTATTTAGATGTAGGTTGAAGAATTAAGATCAGTCACCAGGCTCTGGGACTGCTGGGCAGGGCAGATTGCTTCCAGTGGGTAGGACTATGAGTACCCTTCATACAGAAACAGCTTGGCACAGCGCAGTCTGCCCAAGGTATGTGTGATGAGTCAGCACTGGGATCCCCACAGCTGCTTCCCCACTTCTCTCTCCAAACCACTGCCTCAAACTCTCCCCACGTTTCGCCAGTCCTCTCTCCCCTACCTCACCTGGAGACCAAGGTAGGTGAGTGCCCATGTATTTTTGTTGTTGTCACTCTCATATTTCTCTGTCTCTAGCCCTCTCTCAGGCCAGTAAATTCCACAGCTTTCCACCCTTTCCAGCTGGATGTTGCTCTGCTCTTCACGGTGTTACTGTATCTGGGAATCCCAGTGTGGGAACCAGAAACCACCCTTCTCAGGTGGAGCTCCAGCTCCATCCCTTTCAGCTGCTGCCTCCAGTGGGGACCCAGCCAGCCCTCTTGTATTTCCATGATTCCTACCAGTCACATTGTGATGAAGCATTGCCTTCTGTTCTGTTTGTGGTTATAGGACTTCTTTCCAGCTGGTGTTCTGTTGGTAATTCCAGCTGAGTTTTTCTCCAAAAAAGTAATTCCAGATGTGACCTGGGAGGAGATTGTAGTCCCACTTACTCCTATGCCATCTTGCCTAAACTCAGAGATGTCTTTTGATCCAGTGATTCCACTGCTAGGACTGTAACTGAAGAATACAGAAACAGTAATTGAGAAGAACCTGTGCACTTCTCTGTTCATTGTGGCACTACTTACAATAGCCAAGTGCTGGAAATAGCCTAAGTGCCTATCCATGGATGAATGGATCTTTTTTCTTTTCTTCCTTTCTCTCATTTATTTGAAAAGGTTTTATTTATTTAATTTTAGAGAGAGGAGAAATGAGGGAGGAAGAGAGGGAAACATCAATGTGTGGTTGCTTCTTTCACATTACCAAGCGGGGACCTGGCCTGCAACCCAGGCATGTGACTTGACAAGGATCTAATCAGTGACCCTTTGGTTCATAGGCTGGCACTCAATTCACTGAGCCACACCAGCCAGGGTAAATTTCTTTAAGTTATCAGTATATTCATTGTAGGCATTTTTTGGAAATAAGTGGTTGTCTTATCATAAATTAATCTTTTTATTTGTAGACATTAAGAAAATAAAATAGTGTACTCTTGGATAATAAGCACCGACAGGACACAATAGAGCATTTGTGTGCATATTATGATAATGAGTAGAAAAATGACTTACTGTTAAGGTGACCGCAATGACCCAGGTAGACTCAACTTGAAAACCAGTGGGAAAATGCTAGGTAAACATGAAGAATAGGAATGATTTGCTAACATGACCATGAAATTAATTCCTGAGAGGGATAACTGATAGTTTAAGTTATTCTTCATTTAAATGTGATTAACTTCTACTTGATTTGGGCTAGCAATGGACTCCTAAAGAATCTGATCAGGTATTTAAGGTCACAAAAATAGAAGACTTCTGAATGTGATCATTGGCCATTTTAAATTAATTGTAGCACTATGTATTTATAGGTGATATATTCAGTTTTGATCAACATGCCTAGCAGATGGAGAAACTATAGACAAAGGTAGTCTATATATGGAAAATTTTTCAAGGTACCAAATATGCTGTAGTATCAAGTATTCAGGATCCAGACAAGGCTTCAGTTCCAATGAGCAAATGTATAATTAGAAACAATGACCTAGTTCAGAAGCACAAATTGGACACATTTTTAAAAAGAGAAGTTGAATAATATCAGATATTTGACTTACAACAACAGGATTAATTCAAAATCTCACTCAGTGATAGAGACATGACTTTTCAGTTTGCCTTGGTCAGATATGGCTCTAGGTCCTATAATATAAAAATGAGTGCCTAGAGATGAACAACCCTAAGAGAGACTTATAAGACATACAAGTTTCTATGGATTAAGGTTTATAATTTTAATATAGGAGATGTAAAATTAGTGAATAGCTTATGCAGTTCTATAAATAACAATATCAGCTTCTTTTAAAAACAAAAAATTTCCTTTGCTTTGGCATTTATGAAAAATGAATTCCTTCCATATATCTTGATATATTTTGTATTCCACTATCTGACATCTCGTGAAGTCTAATTAGACTATTGTCACTACTGCTATAATCATTTGCTTTTGTATTATTGTGGTTTCTATTTAGGAATCTAGTCAAAAGAAAAATAATAATAGGTGGTAGCTGGCAAGATGGTGGAGGAGTAGGTGGAGGTACACCAGTCTCCTCCCAGGTCACATCTGGAATTACTTTTTTGGAGAAAAACTCAGCTGGAATTACCAACAGAACACCATTGGAAAGAAGTCCTATAACCACAGATAGAACAAAAGATGACACTTCATCACAATATGACTGGTAGGAATCATGGAAATGCAAGAGGGCTGGATGGACCCCACTGGAGGCAGCAGCCGAAAGGGATGGAGCCAGGGGCTCCACCTGAGAATAGTGGGATTTGGTTCCCACACTGGGAGTCCCAGCTATAGTAACACAGTGGAGAGCAGAGCAGCATCCAGCTGAGAAGGGTGGAAAGCCATGGAGTTTACTAGCCTGAGAGAGTGCTGGAAACAGAGAACTTCTAAGGTGACCACAATGAAAATATGTTGGCAACAACCTACCTTGGGCTCCAGCAGAGAGAGGACAAAGATGACTGGTGACATGTGGGGAGAATTTGAGGCAGTGGCTTGGAGGAGAGAAGTGGGGAAGCAGCTGTGGAGATTCCAGTGCTAACTCAACGCCCACACCTCAGGTGGACTGTGCTGTGCCAAGTGGCTTCCATACCAGGGTCCTCATAGCCATGCCCACTGGAAGCAATCTGCCCTGCCCAGCAGTGCCTGATCATAATTCTCTGATTTAAATCTAAATAAATCTCTCCCTTCCTACAGTGTATGAGCACAGATACAATAGTTGGCACCAGAAGAGGTATCTCTTGCCCAGCAGTGCCTGGGCCTGGAGGCCGAGTACAAACTCTTTGACTTACAGCTGGGTCAGACAGTCAATTACACAGTGGTGTGTGAGCCTGGTGGCTGATTGTGGATTCACTGTTTTGCAACTGAGTCAGTCCTCCTTGCTCAGCAGAGCCTAGGCCTGGTGGCTAATTACAATCTCTGATTTACAGCTGGGTCAGACAGTCACCCCCACACAGTGGCAGGTGAGCATGGTGGCTGATGGTGGATTCATTGGTTCACAACTGAGTTGGTTTGTCCCACCCACTAGCCACTGGGCCTGGTGGCTGATGACAAACTCATTGGATCACAACTGAACTTTCAGTCTATCCCAGTGGCCCTTTAGCCTGGCAGCTGATCACAGATTCATTGGATTACAATAGAATCTCATAGTCGAGCCCAGTGCCACCTGAGTCTGGTGGCCAATCACAGATTCATTGGATTATAATTCTACCTTACTGTCTAGCCCAGTGGCTCCTGAGCCTGGCAGCTGATCATAGATTCATTGATTTACATCTGAATTGGTCCCACCAGGCTTCATCTGAGCTGGTGGCTGATCCATTGGATTACAACAGAAACTCCCTGTCTAGCCCAGCATGGCTTGAGTTTGGTAGCTGATTTATAGATTTACAACTGAATCAATCCATTACCCAAAGCAGCATCAAAGCCTGGTGGTGAATTACAGATTGATAGGATTACATCTAAATAAATCCTTCCAGCCTAGCAGTTCCTTAGCCTGGAGCTGACACAGTCTGATGGGATTACAAGAAAATCTGAAAATGGGGAAAAAGGAAACAGTCCATCACCAAAAGGAAAGGAGGAATCCCCAGAAAGACAACTAAAGAAATAGAGGCAAGCAAACTATCAGATATAGAATTCAAAATAATGATGACAGAGAAGCTCAATGAGCTCAGCCAACTCAAAGGAAACTATAAAAATCTCCAGGGGAACTACAAAGAACTCCAGGGAAGCTATAAGGAACTTACTGAGAACTACACTGGTATTAAAAAGGACACAGAAACTATCAGTATGAACCAGTAGGAAATGAAGAATACAATTTCTGAATTGAAGAATACAGTAGAAGAAATCAACAGTAAGCTAGAAGAAGCAGAGGATTGGATCAGCGAGCTAGAGGATGACATAGAAAAATATTCCAAGACAGTGCAAGAGAATGAAAAAAGGCTGAACAAGAATAAAGAGGTTTTAAGAGAGCACCAGGACAACATGGAACACAACAATACCCATATCATAGGGATACCAGAAGGAGAAGAGAAACAAGGAATGGAAAACTTGTTCAAAAGAGTAATGGTAGAAAACTTTCCTAACATGATGAGTGAAAACGTTATTCAAGTTCAGGAAGCAAAGAGGGTCCCAAAGAGGATGAATTCAAACAGATCCACTCCAAGACACATTATAATTAAAATGGCAAATTTCAAAGACAAAGAGAAAATCCTAAAAGCATCAAGAGAGAAACAGCAAATAACATATAAGGGGGCTCTCATAAGGTTATCAAATGATTATTCAAAAGTAACAATACCAGCCAGAATGGAATAGCAAAAAATATTCCAAGTAACAAGAAATGAAGAGCTGCAACCAAAAATACTCTACCAAGCAATGCTCTCATTCAAAATGAAAGGAGAAATAAAAAGTTTCCCAGACAATAGAAGACTAAAAGAATACATTTCTACCAAACCAGCATTGCAAGAAATGCTAAAGGGTCTGCTTTTAAAAACTGAAGAAACAGAGAGAAACAAGGTACAAAAGAAAAAAAGGCAATAAATGAGTGTCAATCAATAATAACCTTAAATGTAAATAAATTAAATGCACCAATCAAAAGACATAGGGCAGCTGAATGGATTAGAAAACATTACCCAAATATATGCTGTCTTCAAGAGACCCACCTCAGAACAAAAGATGGACACAGATTGAAAGTGAAGGGGTGGAAAAATGTATATCAAGCAAATGGACATGAGAAAAAGGCTGGAGTACCAATACTAATTTGAGATAAAGTAGATTTTATAATGAAGGCCATAAAAAGAGACAAAGAAGGACATATCATAATACTTAAGGGAACAATCCATCAAGAAGATATAACTTGGTAAACATATATGCATCCAGATTAGGAGCTCCCAAATATATAAGGAAAATCTTGTAGGACTTCAAAAAGGATATAGACAGCAACACAGTCATGGTAGGGGATTTTAATACCCCATCAACAATGGACAGATCTTCCAATCAAACAGCACCAAAGAAATTGTGGCATTGAACAACACTCCAGTGGAAATGTACCTAACTGATATATACAGAACCTTTCACCCCACAAAAGCAAAATACACAATCTTTTCAAATGCCCATGGAACATTCTCTAATATAGACCAGATGGTAAGTCACAAGAGAAGCCTCTACAAATAGATGAAAATTGAAATCATACCAAGCATCTTCTCAGATCACACTGGATTAAAACTAGAAACCAAACTCAAGGAAAAAAACCAAAAATACTGTGTATCTCATGAAGACTGAATAACACATATTTAAGCAGCGAATGGGTTAACAGTGAGATCAAAGATGAAATCAAAATGTTTCTTGAAACTAATGAGAATGAATATACAACAGTCCATAATCTATGGGACACAGTAAAGGCAGTCCTCAGAGGGAAATTCACAACAATACAGGCCTACCTAAAAAGGTCACAAGAAGTTTATGCAAACAACCTAACCACAAAGCTGCAAAAACTAGAGGAACAACAATCATCAAGATCAGAGCAGAATGTAATAACTTAGTGACTGGAACTACAATTTGAAAAATCAGTAAGTCCAAGAGGTGGTTCTTTGAAAAAATACAAAAAAAATGATAGCCTTTAACCAGACTCATCAAGAAAAAGAGAGAGAGCACCCAAATAAACAGAACCAGAAATGACACAGTCTTACTTTAGAAATACAAAGGATTGTAAGAAATTATTACAAACAACTATATGACAACCTGGGTTAAATGGACAGATTTCTGCAAATGTATAATCTACCAAAACTGAATCCAGAAGAAGCAGGAAGCCTGAATAGGACAATAACAACTAGTGAAATTGAAGAAGAAATAAAAAATCTCCCAAAGCAGAAGAGCCCTGGACCAGATGGCTACACAGGTGAACTCTACCAAACATTTAAAGAAGAACTAACTCCTATCCTCAATTTATTCCAAAAAAGCCAAGAAGAGGGAAGACTCCCAAACTCTATGAGGCCAATATTATTCTAATTCCTAAACCAGGTCAAGACACAACAAGAAGAAAAACTATAAGCTAATACCTTTGATGAAAAAAATGCTAAAATTCTTAACAAAATATTGGCCATCCGGATCCAGCAATACATCCAAAAGATCATACACCATGATCAAGTGGGCTTCATCCCAGGAATGCAAGGATGGTACATTATTTGCAAGTCAATAAATAATACATCACATCAACAAAATGAAAGACAAAAACCATATGATCCTATCAATAGATGCTGGAAAAGCATTTGATAAAGTACAGCAACCATTTATGATAAAAACACTCAGCAAAATGGGAATAGAGGGAGCATACCTCAACATCATAAAGGCCGTATATGAGAAACCTGAAGCCAACATCATACTGAATGGGAAAAACTAAAAGCTTTCCCCCTAAGATTAGAATAAGACAAGGCTGTCCACTTTCTCCATTTCTCTTCAACATCATTTTGGAAGTTCTAGCCATAGCTATCAGAGACAGAAAAGGAATCAAAGATATCCAAATTGGAAAGGAGGAAGCCCAACTGTCATTATTTGCAGATATGATATGATAGTGTACATATAAAACCCAATAGACTCCACCAAAATCTTACTCGACCTAATAATTAAATTAAGCAAAATAGCTGAATATGAAGTTAATATTCAGATATCAAGAGTATTTTTGTATACCAATAATTAAACATCAGAGATAGAATCTAGAAACCAAATCCCATTTATCATAGCAACAAGAAAAATAAACTACTTAGGAATTAATTTAACCAAGGAGGTAAAAGATCTGTACTATGAAAACCACAGAATTTTGAAGAAATTAAGGAAGATACAAATAAATTGAAGCATATACCATGTTTATGTATGGGAACAATTAACATCATTAAAATGTCCATACTACCCAAAACCATCTATAGATCGAATGCAATCCCAAATAATATATCAATGACAGACTTCACAGAAATAGAAAAAACACTTCAAAAATTTATATGGAGCCAAAAACGCCCATGAATAGCCACAGCAATCTTGAGAAAGAACAAGGTAGGAGGAATCACAATACCAGGCATCAAACTATCCTACAAGGCAACTGTATTCAAAACTGTCTGGTAGTGGTACAAGAATAGAGATATAGATCAATGGAACAGAATAGAGAGCCCATTATTGTCTTGTAATGGGTGAGATCATATGATATTTGTCCTTCACTGACTGGCTTATTTCACTAAGCATAATACTCTCCAGTTCCATCCATGTTGTTGCAAAGGGTACGAGTTCCTTCTTTCTTTCTGCTATATAGAATTCCATTGTGTAAATGTACCAAAGTTTTTTGATCCAATCATCCACTGATGGGCACTTAGGCTGTTTCCAG
>PVIW01015694.1:0-18954 GCA_004026585.1 Noctilio leporinus | reverse complement strand
CCATGTGTTACGTACAAAAACTTTGTAGTTAATAAGTTTGTCAAATTTTAGTTCCATTTTTACTGAAATGTGAATTCACGTTTACAAGTGCTGATAACCTAAAATGAGGCTTAAATAGTATTGAGCACGGTCTTTCTGCAGTTAATTGTATCTAGATTCTAGGAAAAATAAATGATGCTGGAAGTTGAAAAAAAAAAAATACGGAGAAAATCAGGTTTAAATATTTCAAGTGCTATTGTAATTCTTTTTCTATCCACAAAAAATTTGCATTTTGCAGAGGAATACTTTCACAAAGTAAACTTGTCAAATATGAATATGAGTTTCCCATAGTCCAGAATTTAGACACTTGGTTGGCGGCAATATGTTAAAACTGACTTTGAAAGGTTTCCTTTGCTGTATTAAATCACCAGGTGTTTAGTGTGTTTTCATTCTTAATGGCTTTGTTTCAAGTTTTGTGTAGGACTTTGTGCTCAAAGAAGTTAGAGCTCTGACCATTGTGATGTGTGTATGCAGGAGACCCTGGATCCTGTCCCTTCCCCTGACTCCAGTGTCCTCAGCCCTATTGCTCATCTAGGCAGTGCCGGGCTGCTCCAGCAGGATCCGTGAATGGGCGCTCAGCAGTTTGTGATGGTGAGAGCACAATTTCAAAAATTGTGCTTTTGTTTAGTACTCGGTATATATTCATGAGAAAAGGGTAAACCTTTGAAATGTGACTGTTCATTTGTATCCACATGCTTTTCAGCTTCTCTGAAGAGATTTCCTTCTCTGAATCCAAACAGCCTTTGCAGCATCCTCTGTACAACTGTTGTATTACTCAGAGCAAATGGTATAGCCCATTTCCTACAATGATAGAGTGATACAATTTTGCAAGTATTAAATAGTTTTTTTGCCCTATTTTAATACAAAATTTATCATCTTAACCATTTTTAAGTATAGAGTTCAGTGGCATTAAGTATATTCATATTGTTGTACAATCATCACTACCATCACCTCTAGAACTTCTTCCATCTTCCCCAACTGAAACCCTGTATATGTAATAGTAAACAACCACCCCCCTACCTCACCCTCCCAGCCCCAGCAGGCCCTGGCACCCACCAGTCTACTTCCTGTTTCTGAATTTGACTATTGTAAGTACCTCATATAAGTGGAATCATGAGAGAGTACATTATTTGTTCTTTTGTGTGTGGCCTGTTCCACTCAGCATAATGTCTTCTAGGTTCATGCATGTTTTTCTGTCCACAGTTATAATGCTTCTTTCCAGCTGGTGTTCTGTTGGTTATTCTGGGTGATTTTTCCCCAATTAAATTGTAATTCCAAATTGATACTGGGAGGAGATTGATGTAGCTCCATTTACTCCTCTAACATCTTGGAATCGTCCTCTATGCATGTTGTAGTTGTCAGAATTTTATTTCTTATTTTTTAATCCTCACCCAAGGACATACTATTGATTTTAGAGAGAGAAGGGAAGTGGGGAGAGAGAGAGGGAGAGAAACAGTCTGTTGCCTCTTGCCTTTAGTGTGCATCCTGACCAGGGACTGAACTGATAACCTCTGCCTGTGCCCTGACAGGAATCAAACCCATGACCTTTTGGTTTGTGGAACAGCGCTCCAACCAACTGAGCCACATTGACCAGGGCAGAATTGTATTTGTTTTTATGGCTGAATAATAATGCATTATATGAATATATGTATAATACCATTTTATGTTCATATATTCATCCATTGATAGGCATTTGGATTGTTTTCACCTTTTGGCTACTGTAAAAAATCCTGCTGTGAATATTTATGTGCACATATCTGTTCAAATCCCTGTTTTTTCAATTCTTTGGGTGTATACCAAAAACTAGAATTGCTAAACTTGGTAGAAATTCCATGTTTAATGTTTAAGAAACCACCATATTGCTTTCCAACAGTGGCTTTACTCTTTTTCATGCCCACTAGTAATGCACAAGTGTTCCAATTTCTCCACATCCCTACCAGTACTTCTTATTTTCTATTTTTTCTGATCATAGCCATTGTAATAGGTATGAAGTCACCCTACATACACTCTTTTCTCTACCAGTTAGCCTCCCCAAACTGATTCTAGGGTAGGAAAAATTGGGCAGAAGTCAGGCTATAATTTCACTCACCATTCTACTCAAAGATACAGTATGCATATCTCTTCCAGGAAGAAAAGAAAAGAAGAGAAGGTGGGAGGGAAGGAGAGAGGAATGAAGAGAAGGAATGGAAGGACAGTTTCTGTACCTAATGAAGTTCAACTTCTCTGCTGTTGCTGTGGGTTTGTTTTCTTGACTCTCTAACAAAGGAATCCTTTTGCTTTCTGCAACCTGAGAATGGGAGGTGAAATTTTATCAGAAATTGAGTATTAGGTTTTTCTATACATTCTATTTAGTGAAGCAGTTTGATTTTATTTGGTTTGAAAATGTTTTGCATAACGGGGACTATAGCAATATAAATCATCTTTATTATGGTCAGAATAAAAATGGTCAAGGATAAGGCGCTGGCCTGTGAACCCAAAGGTCGCAGGTTCGATTCCCCAGCCAGGGCACATAACAAAGTTGCAAACCAGGTCTCCAGTCATGTCTGTGGCTGGAGGCAGGTGTAAAGCAACCATACATTGATGTCTCTCTCCCTCTCTGCCTCTCTCCCTTCCCCTCTTTCTAAAAATAATGAAATAAAATCTTAAAAAAAAAAAAAAAAAGGTCAAGGATTACCCATGTATTCTAGGTGGCAGGGCTTTTCTTTGCTATTTTGATGAAAAGAAGTTTTACCGTTTTCCGTCATGTTCTGGATCATTGCAAGTCCAAACCCTTGCTTTTAATTGTATATATTTTTCCTGTTACAGATCTTTCCCATATGAAATTGCCAGAAATCGGTACAAAGGGGCATTTATAAGTTGCTGAATATATTATGAATATAGGTTTGTGATACTTTTCTTCCCTAATCCTATACACAATCATTTTGTTCAAAACTATAGGACTTAGTTTTTTTTTTTCTCCTGCAGGTTTCAACCCTGACTAGGTCTGGGTTTCATCATGGCCCTCTATTTTGACTACCGAATAGAAGCCCCAGGCTCAGTTGGGTCTCCTTCCCACATCAGTTGGCACCCTGTTCATCCATTCCTGGCAGTTGCCTCCATGAGCACAATTTCAGGAGGCAGTGTGGATATATACCTGGAACAAGTAAGTATTAATAAGCAATGATGATAACTTCATTAGCTTCTGGCTCTTTTATTCTTGTGTGTGTGTGTGTGTGTGTGTGTAAGATGGAGGGAGGTATAAGGGTTATGATTTAGGGTTTAGGTGAGTGTAGGGAGTTAGTGGGTATGTAGGCTGTGTGTGGGTATGATGTACATGTGTGTAATGTGTAGTGTGCATGTGAGTTCTCACTGAGGTCTTAACTCCCACTATTGTAAAAGCCTTATTATGTGGATAATTCTTTTACCTCTGCAATTTAGATTTGGAGACATATCTAGGAAGGTTAAGACAGAATCCACAGTCACCAACCAGAAGTAGCCTCTCAACATTGTCTGTCCATCCTGATCCAGTCTCCCCTCAGCTCACATTAGCCATTTAAAACTATTAGTTTTCTGTAGCTGCCATAACAACTGACCATAAACTGGGTTGCTTAGAACAACAGAAATGTATTCTTTCCCAGTTCTTAAAGTCAGGAGTCTGAAGGGATTAGCAGGGCCTCACTGTCTGAAGGCTCCAGGGAAGATCTGTTCATGGTTTGTCTTTGCTTCTGGTTGCCAGCAATCCTGGTTTTCCTTGGTTTGTACCTGCACCATTCCAGTCTCTTCCTCCATCATCGTAGGCTGCCTCCTCTGTGTGTCTCCTCCCAGTCACATTGGATTAGAGCCCTCCCTACTAACCTCATCTTACATGGACCATCTACAACAGTCTTAATTTCAAATAAGGTGATATCACAGGTATCAGTTGTTAGTGCTTTGACACATCTTTTTGGGAATTTGCACAATTCAATCCATAGTGAAAACTTTCCAGATTCACCTCAAACTTTCAATACCCACTCCACCAAAATTTTCAATGCATAACACATCTCATACTTCACAAAGAAAATCAGATTTCCCTTCCCATTCACTTCTCAGCCCTCTGTAGTCTCACTGTCGACCCAGATATTTCACCAGGCAGCTAGAGTCAGCAGCAACATCTTTGTGCTTTTGGGTCTTTAGCTTATATCCCTTCACTGCCCCACACTCTTGTAAGGTTCTGTGGGAAACATGCCATGGAACTCTTAGAGGCTTTCCTTTGCCCTGACTCCTTCATCCAGCCTTCCTCTCCCTCTAAACTGGGGCTATTACTGGCATACCTCAAGCTTTTCTAGGCCTCTTCTCCCTCTATTTCCTCCCTCCTTGTGAGACTGTCCTGTCTATCAATGAACAACTCCAGCCCCAAGTGCTCCCTGAGATACAGCTGCCCTCAGGATTTCTGGGTGTTTGACACAGACCTCAAACTTCACAACTCCAAACTGAACTGAACTTTCCCCACTCTCTCCTGCCCTACACTTCCCTTTGAAGCTGAGTGTTTTCCATCTTGATTCCTAGGACAGGGACCTGAGAATGATGGTGACACTCCCTCTCTGTCTTGTAATCCATGGCCAAGTTCACCTGTTTACCTGTGGAGCACAACTTGCTAACTATATCTGTGTCCTCTAGGTCCTCCCCATTCCTGTTCCCCACACATGGCAGAGCCATCTTATGGAATCATACTTGGAATCTCCCACTACTCCCACCTTCCCCACCTCCAAATTGCTCCTTGGGTAAGGACAGAAACACCTGGTATAGCCCCCAGTACCCCCAAGGCCTGGCTCTCCTGCCTGTCACATGCTGTCCCTTCTTCCATGCTACTCACACACCTGGCATTCTAGGGTCTTCCAGCACTGCATATGGCATTCCCTCTGCACAGGAGAGTCTCCCTTTATCTCTTTGCTTGATTATTGTATTCCTCCAGATGAAAAGTGGCTCAGTAACACTTCTGAGGAAGTCTTTCCCTACGCCCCCCCCCCCCCCCCCACACACACGAGGGCAGAACCTCTTGGTGTCTCACCTGCCTTATTGTTGGAGGTCCATTTGTGACACTTGTCACACTTTCACCCCTTCATAGATGGAAGCTCAGCCAGGGCCCCCATCTGCTCTCGTGTTTGTCCAGCCCCAGCATCAAGGTTTTTTTTTTTTAATTTTATTGTTGTATTACATCCATCCCCTTTTTGCTCCCCTCTGTCCCCCTCCCCACCCACCCATTCCCCCCAAAGTCAATCCCACCTAGCATCAAGCTTTTTTGAAGTAGGTTCCTCCCTTCTAGGAATTAGATAACTCTCCAATATGCATTATAAAATTTTCTTTAAGTATTAAATTAAAAAATAATAATAATTTTAGACAAAATTTTAAAATTAAATTTAACAATACTATTACAAAACAGTGTACTTTTAGTGTTTCCAATTGGTACAAGAAAAACTTTAAAATTTCTAAATAATCATTAGATGATAACGAGGCTGCAGATGTAGCAGGTATAACAAGATTACTAGAAAGTCTGGTAGAAGTACTGGGAACAAATTAAATTAAATCTCTGAAAACACCTATTTATACCCTAAATCTATTTCTTTAGAAAATTCTAGAAAACTCAATAATATACAGGTACATATCCCATTATAGCTATCAGAGAAATGACATCATCACACATCACATAACCTCTGGAAAACTCCACTGTATACTGGTAAGAAAATGAAAATAAATAGGGAAATAACTTCTTAGTACCATTCTGAAAATAACTGGCCTTAAAAACCCTGAAAAGGCTTTGGGAGTCATCTGACCACACTTTGAGAACCTTGGAGTCAACAAACTTCCCCTCTTTTACCACTTGTTTTTGTAAACGAAGTTGTATTGGCTCTCATTAAAACACTAGCTAGCCACTGAGCAGCTGTGAGTACGCTGGTCAGTATGGTCTATTATATGTTAATCTTATGCTTCATAGCTCACCTGGTATAAGATTGGTGTTTTTATGAAAATTAAGTAGAATAGTTTCTTAACAAACAATTCTGTATCTTTTAGCTGATGTTGATTCCATTTATTAGCCAGAAATTCTTTGAGTAGTTGCCACCCTCTGTAATATGGGATTCACCTCTTATCTGTCATAGGGCGAGCGTGTGTCTGATACACATATTGAGAGGTCATGCCAGATCACTGCTCTGTGCTGGCACCCGACACGGCTGATCCTGGCTGTTGGATGGGAGACTGGGGAAGTAATTATGTTTAATAAGCAGGACAAGGAGCAGCATGCAGTCCCATCAACACATACCAGTGACATCACCATCCTCAATTGGAGCACCAATGGGAACTGCCTCCTGTCAGGGGACAAGGTAAGCAGGCACCTGGTAATACTGATTTCAGATCTCAGCATTTCTTTGTTTGTGCCATTACAGACATGCTGGGAAGGGTGTTACAGACCAAATTATTTGAAATGCATGGTTGCCAAATTCAGTTGATCTTGTCAGATATCCTGGCAGATTTTGTTTTATATTGGAAGCAAGGTTTGAAAATTTTATTCTACCATCCCACTCTATGGGATGTCTATCTTTCAAAACTGAACTTTTCTGGATAACTATATTCGTAAAGATGGGATGAATAACTCAGGTACTGTCCCCTTTATGGTACCATTAAATTATTATCTTCCAGGAGTTGCTGACCCTGATTGTCTAGCCCAGGGATTTTTAACCTGCTGGATTTGTCCCTCAGGATACCTGACAGTGTTTGGAGACATGTTTTGTTGTCACAAGGGAAGAGGGTGGTTCTACCTCCATTTAGTGGGTAGAGGCCAGAGAGATTGCTCAACATCCTGCAAAGCCAGGACAGACCCCACAACAGAATTACTCCACACACTATGTCAACAGTGCTCAGGATGAGAAACCCTGGTCTAGATCTAATTTGATTCACAAATGTACAGTAGAAACTTTATGTATTCATTTATTACATGTTTCAGGTAATACATTAACATGTTTCAGTGTTTAAGAGGTAAGAAATAGTCCATACCTTGAAAAGCCTCCCTACCCATGCCCATCAGTTTCCTTTCTCTACTGTCTGGCGTCCATAGCTTCTTAAAGTCCCTCCAGAGTTTTTGCAGGTACACACAGGCACATAAAATTGCTTTCTTTCCCCAGTTTCCAATTTTGCAATACTTTTAAGTCTTTAGAGGAGTTGAAAAACTAGTATAAGGAACACCTATATACCCTTTATATAAATTTACTAGCTATTAACATTTTGACACATCTGCTTTCTCTCTTTACATATATATTCCCCTGATTATTTGAGTTTGTCACAGACATCATACTTCATTCACCCCCTAGATACTTTGGCATCAATCCCTAGGAACAAGGACACTCGTACAGAACCACAAAACCTATATACATTAACTCAGGAAAGTGAATTTTTTTTTTTTTTTTACAACATAAAGTTTTTATGTTTAGAATTAGCCAGCTGGACTCAGTTTAGATGATCCCAATTTTGTTGGCAACATTCAAAGCATCGTGGTCTGGAGCCAGTCGAACGTATGCCTTCTTCTCTCCTTCAGGCCTGATCAGGGTGTTGACCTTGGCAACATCAATGTCATAGAGCCTCTTCACAGCCTGCTTGATCTGGTGCTTGTTGGCCTTGACATCCACAATGAACACAGTGTATTGTTGGCTTCTATCTTCTTCATGGCTGACTCAGTAGTCAGGGGGAACTTGATGATAGCATAGTGATCAAGCTTGTTTCTCCGGGGGGCGTTCTTCTGAGGGTATTTAGGCTGCCTACGGAGCTTAAAAAAGAAAAGAATTGTTCTCCGTCTTGTCTTCTCTCTTCCTTTTTTTTTTTTTTTTTTTTTCTTTTTTGATCTTTCATGACATTGTCCTTTCCAGGAGTCCAGTTATTGTGTAGAATATTCCTCAGTTTAGATTTGTTTGCTTTTCTATTCAGGTTAAACCTTTTTGGCCAGAGATATCACACAGAGGAAAGATCCTGTCTCCTTAACGTCTTCTCCTTTCACATAAGTGATAGTAGGTGATTCTGTTCTCTCTATCTTAATTCATTTTACAGTGTCCTACAGATCTCTCCATGTTGATAAACAGAGAATTGCCTTCTTCTCTTTTAACCTGTCCTTCTCTATATGAACAAAGTATGATTTACTTTACCAGCCCCTGTTGATGAACATTTCAATGGTTTCCAGTCTTGCTAAACAATGACGTAGTGGCTAACCTTATGCTTTTAACATTTCACACATGTGGAAGTTTAGAGAAGTTCCTAGAAGGTGGGTGGCTGAGCCTTAAGGGCATGTGTATTTGTGGTTTGGTGGATGTTCCCAAACCTCCCATCATGGGACTTTCAATTCATACCAACTCACCAGCAGGGGCTTTCTCATAGGCTGTTGTATCCAACTCAAAATTTTGTTATGTTCTAGTTTACATTTTTCTTGCTATTGACAATGAATCTCACAAGAGCCATTGACACATTTTGTTCTGGTCCTGTCACTTGCCCGTTCTTCTGTTAGTTTGTTCCTTTTACCCTGAATAATTTTCCTTCTATTCTATTTAGTTTCCACCTAATGACTTTGCTCACCCCAGATTCTGACTCCCTTGGTGATCTTTCCCACCTCCCTGCTGTAGTATGCTCTGCCAAACTCCTATTAAGAGTAGAAGAACTTGACAAGAACCTAGTATAAAGGAACCATGGACATGGACAACAGGGGGGATTGACTTTGTGGGGAATGGGTGGGTGGGGAGGGGGACAGAGGGGAGCAAAAAGGGGATGGATGTAATACAACAACAATAAAAAAATTTTTTTAAAAAAAGTAGAAGAACTCAAGATGATTGAATTTCATTATTCTTATTTGACTATATTATATAACAGCTAACAAAGTAGATTAACTCAGGTATGAAACTAAACTCAGATATATGCTGACCATGTCCTATGAGTTGAAATGTTTAAGAACAGAAATATCTAATCTTTCTAAGAAAAGCTAGACTATGCCGGTCTTAATTTGGTAATGGTCTCAAGCAGAAAGAGAAGCAATAATACATGAATAAGTACTTGGAATGCTACACTGCTGAGTACATAGGCTTGGCCGAGGGTCTTCTTGGCTCTTCCACCAAAGACCCTGCTTTATTTAGGCTGGTTACCAGTGAAACCAACCCAGACTAGCTGATGCAAGAAGGCACACTTTATCCGAGGCTGTCAGAGTATCCCAGGGTCCCTAGGGACCGGAGCACAGCTGACTTCAGGACTGTCTGGAACCAAGATGGAGGTGTTGACAGGCACATCTGTCTGCCTTCTCTGTGGTTTACTGTGTATAGTCCTGTCACAGTTATCTGTCTCTCTCTCTGACCCGTTTGATCTATGAGGCAGAATCTCTAGCTGATGAAAACAAAGGAAATCACCTGCTCTAGTTTCAGCTCCCATCCAAAGACCTGTCCCTCCTCCTCCTCTACCAAATTCAGCTCAGGCCAAGTGCCCATATGAGTAGTAGTGGTGGCCAGGGAAGTAGGGAGATTTCCTAGAAAAGGTATACTGGGCAGATGTTCTGTGAAGTAACCATTTCAGTAAAGAAGGAGGGAGAATGTCACATGGATCAGTTCTTGTTTTCTCATATGCTTTCTCAGAGCAGAATGTAGGATCCAGTAAATTCACATATGACAAAGGGCAAGTCAGTTCTTTCTGTCATGTTAAGCTATTAGAAAGCATAGGCTCTGACTGGTAACACAGTGGATAAGGTGCCGGCCTGCAAACCCAAAAGTTGCTGGTTCAATTCCCTAGCCAGGGCACATAACCAGGTTGCAAGCCAGGTCTCCAGCCAGGTCCATGGCTAGAGGCAGGTCGAAAGCAACCATACATTGATATTTCTCTCTCTCTGCCTCTCTCCCTTCCCCTCTCTCTGAAAATAATAAATAAAATCTTGAAAGAAAAGAAAGAAAGAAAGAAAGCCAGCCAGCCAGCCAGCCAGCCTAGGAGAATAACCCATACTTTAAAGTGGCAGTATAGACATTTAAATCTAGAACACTCTTAACATCAGTTTCTTAATTCATTAAACTCTTGCTCTTCAAAAATAGGATTCATTTCTCACCTTAAGGGGTAACTTCTTTTTAGAGCCTTGCTGTATAAAATTACAATGAATGAAGTAACCTTGAAAGAAGGTTACTCTCACTGTCAAGTGAAGAGAAAGCTCTGAACACAAAGAATTGCTCTGAAGGAGTAGAGGGAGGCACAAAAAACGTTTGGGATTGGGATGGGGAACAAGGCTGTCACTAAGGAGATGGGAAATCTCAGAGTTCACCTTTAAATCTCCTCTTTGTGTTGATTTCCAGCTGCTTAGCCAGAACTTGAGACAAAGCATGTTTGACTCATTGAATCCTTGGGAGTCAGTGGAAGTTTAATTTGTGATCTTGGTGGGTTGCATCTGTTCTGTCAAAACAAGACCTGTCTGATCACGTGAAATTACTGCTCCTGAGGTACAAGGGCTTTGAACAACTTTTTCCTCTAAACAACAGCCTAGAAATCTGAACATGCTAATTATGTCCTGATTATATTCAAGAACCTGATTAAATTGCCAGTTAGAAGCTTTGTGTGCTAATAAAAATCTCTATAAAGCCAATTATTATGTTAAAAAAAATACTGGATGATTGCTTTTGAAGGGCTGAGCAGGGGAACATTTCTACAGATGTTTTGTTTGCATAAAACACCATCAGACACACAGGATCCCACAGTGTAGTTTTCTAGGGAGAAGGCTGGGTGTCAAGGGAGGGAAACATTTTCATTTTCTTTCTTTCTTTCTTTCTTTTTTTTTTTTTTTTGCACATTTTCATTTTTCTAGCCCTGTCTTTTTCCACTATGCAAGCATCATTTTTAAAAGAATTAAAATAAAAGAGAAACAAAGAAAAAAAAAGAATTACTAAACACAGAATTATACTACACTAATGTATAAGATCTAATAATAGGAGAAACTAGGTGAGGGTATGGGATTTCTCAGAACTGTTTTCACAACTTTTCCATAACTCTGAATCTATTTTAAAATTAAAAGTTTGTTTTAACACCTGAAAATGTGACAGTGGTTATCTCCAGAGAGTAAAGGTTGAGGGGGACACAAAGAAGAATTCTTTGCCTTCATTGAACACTTTTGAATTGTTTGTATTTTTCACAGTGCACATATCATAGTTTTGTTTTATTTTAAAAAAAAAAGGGAATAAGCCTAAGTTCTATGGCACAGTGTGAGTCTGCCTTCCACCAATCATTCGATAAGAATGTGTTTCCGACACAAGTGATGTTGGATTTTCCAGCTTGGTGTCCTGCTCTTATGGAGACTGGATCAAAGGGGCCGAGTGCAAGGGACACCCCTGCTGAAACATGAATACGGAAAACACCTGACTTACTGCATCTTCCGGCTTCCCCCTCCTGGCGAGTAAGTATGAGTTTACATGGTAGCCTTGAGTTTAAATTCTTGGGGGTGGGAGTGGACAGAGATATGGCACCTCCTGACACTGGAGAGGTCATAGCAATGAGCCACTCTCAGCACATCTATAGCGACAGCACTTTTCTATGAGGAGTAGCAAAAAATCTGACATCCTGGGTCATGTTTGCTTCCAGGGACCTTATTCAATTGGCAAAGGCAGCTGTGAGTGGTGATGAGAAAGCCCTGGACATGTTTAACTGGAGGAAAAGCAGCTTCGGAAGCTTCTTGAAAATGGGATCTCAAGAGGGACTGTCATTCTTTGTCAGCTTGATGGATGGTGAGAAACTTAGTTTGGGATTCTAGGACACTGAATGTTAGGGGTATCTGGTAAGGATTTTAAGCAAATAGGTGGTGTGCCTGTATAAAATAACAGGCTATATATGTGTCAATCTTAGAGTGATATGTTAGCCAGCTTTATGCCATTATTTATCCAGTATTCAAAGAATGGCTTCACTCGGTCCTGATTAAAGACAAACTGAGCATAATTTGTCTTTGAAGCATTTTCACATGGGAGCTATCAGCAGTTACATCCTGACTGCTTACTGTGTGTACAACACAAACAAGTTGACAGCCTTGAAATGATGCTTTTGGTGCGTTCCTTTTATTCAGTCTGTATAAATGTGGAGTGCCTCTTAAGTGCCAGGTACTTGCCTAAGTTCTGGGAATGGAGCATGAACAGGATGGGTGGGTTTTTCTTCCAGCCCTCAGCCACCAACCAGCCCGCATGGGTAGTCTACTTTAAGTGCCACTTGTCTTAATTTTAACACAACTCCTCTTTAGTGTACGTAGACAGGCTGCTCCAGTGGCAGCTGATAAATGCAATATAAATTAGGAGGAAAATAGTCTTTTACGTTCACAGGAGACATTCACAAGTGTGTGTCTGATGTGAGAAAGGCCAAGGAAGTAAGACATGCACAAAGGTGCATGCACAAAAGTTTTAGGAAGCTGTGTCACCAGGACAGGAAGAAGATAGCAGATGATAGCTGGAAGCAGCTGGGGAGTTTGGGGATACTTTTCATTTCAGGGGGTATAGAGACAGCATTGAGGGAATTTGATGAGGTCCCAGAAGGGACATGGAGTGGGTACAATGTGGGTGCAGGAAGGGAGATGCTAGTGCAAGGGCCTCGTAGGAAGGGAGTTGAAAGATGATGCAGGGACCCTGGTCAGGTAGCTGAGTTGGTTAGGGCATTGTCCTTATATGCCAAGGTAGTAGGTTCAATTCCTGGTCAGGGCACATATAAGAATCAACCAATAAATACATAAATAAGTGGATAATAAATCAATGTTTCCCTCTCTCTTTCCCTTCTTCTCTTTCTAAAATCAATAATTTTTTTTAAATGATGTGGGTAAGAAATGGGGGAAGGAAAAGATATTGGCAACTGGAAGAGGTAGGTGTCAGTCCTTTCTTGCACTTGGTAGCTGTGGGCTTTAGAGGCAAATTGTCCTATATCTGTGTGTCTAAGTTTCCTAATGTGTAAAACAGACATGGTGACAGTAAGAGTAACTATGTGAGAGCTTGCTGGAAACATTATTGAAGTTAATATACATGTAAGTGCTTAACATAGAGCCTGCCACAAATATGTGCTGAGTAGATACTTGTCATTGTTGCGATTAGCCT
This sequence comes from Noctilio leporinus, assembly GCA_004026585.1. Lineage (NCBI taxonomy): Eukaryota > Metazoa > Chordata > Mammalia > Chiroptera > Noctilionidae > Noctilio > Noctilio leporinus. Next base: position 5,845 of record PVIW01015694.1, on the reverse strand, counting down.
CTAGACAACCTCAAACTTTTCAGTTAAATAAGAATTCAAGTTACCTACTAGGAGTAAGCTGAGAGGAGACCAGGAGGATGAGGAGCCTCCAGTAATGAATTGGATTTCTAAAAATTCACAGGAGGTTCCATTCACTGAGTTCAAAAGCCTAAGAAAGGAACCAGGAGGTTGGCAAGGGGTTGGCATGCTCAGGGTGGACAGAAGAAGAAGGGGTTCCAAGCTGGAGAAGCTCTGCCGCTTAAACAATTATTTTTAAGATTTTATTTATTTAATTTTAGAAAGAGAGACAGGAGGGAGAAAGAGAGAGAAAAAACAATGTGTAGTTGCTTCATGCATACCCCCCAATCGGGGTCCTGGCTCACAACAGGCATGTACTCTGACTGGGACTTGAACTGGTGACCCTTTGGGTTGCAGGTTGGCATTCAGTCCACTGAGCCACACCAGCCAGGGCAAAATGACCAACTAGCCATGCACAAAACAGGGGAAAAGGCTGGGTAGCTACAGGAGGTCACAAATAGGGCCTTGGTTCATGGATGATAGACGCATACCTCATATTAGGGGACCAAGATGAATAAAGAGTTTTGAGGCTGAGGAGGCATGCAGGTCATCAGTTTGAATGTTTGAATCCTCCGGAATTAGTGGGGGAGAAGGTAGAATTGGCAGAGGCAGCAGAAATCAAGGCTGAACTAAACCAGTAAGATGGGGCTTATTTCAGAGATGGCAGCCGATGAGCTCATATGCATATATTTTTAAAATATTTTTGTTTGCAAAATTTTATAACAAACATGTTTATTTTGGGAATGCCCTTACGTAGATAAAAATGGCTGCTGGTGCGTGTCAAGCTGCCTGGTGACAGTCTCTTTTGCTCTCAGGGACAGTGCACTATGTGGATGAGAAAGGCAAGACCACTCAGGCAGCATCCACAGACAGCTCCATCCAAAAGCTTTTCTACCTTGAGAAAAGGGAGGCGCTGGTGGTGGTCACGGAGAACCTGCTGCTGTCCCTATACTTGGTGACTCCTGAGGGCAAAGCAGAAGAAGTGATGAAGGTGGGTAGAGGGGTAGGGCTCAGACTGGGATTTTCTGGTCTAATTAACCACCCTTTCCAATTCCTTAGCAAATCTGTTTGCAGAACTGTTTAGTATCATTATTTATTGTATGATGTTCAGTTCAAAGTGAGGGAAACTGAGAGTGAAGGGGATTTTTCTGGCGTCAGTGGACAGATAGGAGTCGAGCCTGTACCCTCCATGATTGTTTAACTGGCAGCCTACAGACCTGAGTGTGACAGAATAACGCTCACTTTGCAGGAGCTCATGCAGCCTCCACAATGGAATCATGTAGGGAAGGACATCATCCTGCTTTCCAGCTATGTGCAGACAAGGCATGGAGAGGCTCACTCACTTGCCATTGCGAGCCTGGGGATTTCTCCCTTATGTGGCTCTATCACAGCTGTCCCTGAGGCACACATACCTGTTGTTTCACCTAAGGGAATGATAGTCACTGCCCTTGGGTAGCAGGTGTTTCACTGTAGCTCCTGAGACACACCTCCATGTCCCTGAAGGTACCTCATGCATCAGCCCTAGGCTCTCAGCACCAGGAGGATGCTGCTTATCCTTGTTTCAGATGCTGCTCATCGTTGTCTTCCTGCTAGCTTCTCGGTTTATACCAGAGGAATCCATATTCCTTAGACAGCTTTGAACTTTCCCTGAAGGTGCTCTTAGAGATTATAGAGTAGATTGATTTATTTTGTAAATCAATGTTTATTTGGTCATTTACATATACTTGAGCACAGCAGTTGAAAACATAATCACTGAATCACATGGACCTAGGTTCAAATCTCCTTGAGCCCCTCACTAGCTGGTGGGCTCAGAGCAAGTTTGTTCTCTGCAAAATGGTATGACAGTTGCCTTGGAGAGCATGGTGTTGCCTGAACTTGTCTCAGTTTGTTAGTCACTCTAGAAATGTGCAAACTACAAGCCATGCACTGGGCAGCTGCTATCATTAACCATTTAATGTGCAACAGTAATTGTCAGCTTTGGCTTATGTATCCTGGAAAGCTAGTGGTGCCTTTCCAAGTGTCCATATTCACCCTTCACTTCCTCCATTGGTAAGTCTCCAGAAAATCTCTGCGGACCAAAGATTCAGACTCAAGCAAGGACACAGTATCTTGGCAAAGCCACATGCTTCTTTTGAGTTATTTCTCATTATACAGGTGAAGTTGAGTGGGAAAGCAGGTTGCCGGGCAGACATCGCTTTGATTGAGGGCAGCCTTCTGGTGACCGCCATTGGGGAAGCAGCCCTCAGGTGAGATTTGACACTCTGGTGACTGTGTGATCAAAAGTCAGTCTCAAATTCTGAATAATTTTCACAAATTGGACATACCCATGTAACAGCTTGGAGATCAAAGAACAGAGCACATTAGAGATTCCAAGCATCCCTGCCCCTCACACCAGGGTGTAACTATCCTGATGTCTTCCTGTGGAGTTTCTTTGCCTGGTATTTGTGAGCTTGTTACAGTCTTTTGCTTCTCACTGCTGTAGCTCCATGTGATGGTGTGGGTTCTCCTGGGTGCAGGTGGTTGCAGTTCCCTTGTTCTCATTGTTATCTGGTGTCACGCATGGACACTCTTTTAACGGCTGCTCCCTTTGATTATGAACCAGGCACCAGGTAGATCTAAATGTAATAACAGCCTGCTTTTTATTTCAGAGTCCAAAGGGCCATGACTTTTTCCTGATTTTTACAGTTCATCTGCAAGTCGGCAAGCCTCTCAGGGCTGAGGGCAGTATGCTGACATAGTCCCCTTAGTGGGCTTTCTTCTTTCTCTTGTAGATTCTGGGATTTGGAACAAGGAGAGAATTATATACTGAGTCCAGAACAGAAGTTTGGTTTTGAAAAAGGAGAGGCTATAAACTGTGTTTCCTACTGTAAAATCAAAGGTGAGATTTCTTGAGTTGGCATAAGAGAGAAAGAAAACCAATTCCCAGCTCTGCTCTGTTGGCTGCAAAATGATGATGGTGGATATTCAAAGACTGGTAACTCAGTTATAACTACGTCAAATTATTTGTATATAGTCAGTCAAGACAGAAAATAATAGTAAAACTTTTTATCTCACATGAAGGTCAAGAGTTTGGTCGAAGTGTGACCAAGTTGGCTGTATGCAGTTGATCTCCATTCCCTCCCAAAACCTACTAAGAAAAAGACAGTGTGGGAAAATTTAGAAATTTATGAGGTCTGTCTAAAAGGTGTCTATGGTCTATCCATGTAATATGAAAAATAGAGACATTTATTCAAGAAGATACAAGAACACTGGACATAGGACAATGATGCCTCAGTCCCCTTCAAAGTAGGCACCTTGGGACCTCACAGTTCTCACATTCGCCATTAGCTTCCCTATCATACTTTCCCAAATCTCATCACTATTCTGAGATCTCTTTCCTTTCAAAGGTGATTTTTGTTTTGGGGAAAGCCAGCAGTCACAGGGTGCCACATCTGAGCTGTAGGTAGGCAGAGTCACCTGGGTGATTTGATGTTTCACAAAAAAACTGCACAAGATGTGATGCATGCAGGCATGTTGTGATGAAGCTGCCAATCACCAGCTGCTCATACAGCTGCGGCCTTCTGAATCATCTGAATAGTTTCCCAGGGAGGAATGTTCAAGCTTCACTCAAAATTTGATGCAGATTTGTTGCTCTACTCACTCAGTCTTTTTGAATGCAACAGCCACACCGTACATGTGCTCACTCAGTGGTGTCTATCGCCCCACTGACGGTACGGTGAAGGAGTCATTGTTCACATACACACATTCCAGTCCACTCTCCTTGGTTACCGGGTTACATCCATGTCATGCAAACCTTCCTCATTATATGAACAATGGCTATACTTTTTTTGGACAGACCTCATATGTATGTATATCTAAATGTATGTGTATGTATGTGTATACGTGTATACACACAGAGAGGATGGAATAGAAGATGAGCCAGAGTGGCTTTTTTTCTGTGAGTGTGTGTGTGCCTACTGAGAGCTAAGTGCTGTTTTATCACTAGAGAAGCAGATTAAACAGGCAGACAGGTCTGCTCTTATGGAGAGAGAGAAGAACCAGCACCAACACCCCCACCAACCACATGCCCACATAGGCATATGCTCACACTGTACCAGGTAGTCATCAGTTCCCTCAAAGGAAGATTGAGCAAGTGAGGGCTGGAGAATTCCTGGGCAGAGAGCTAATGGACTGATATTTCAGAGAGGAGAGTCAGAGAAGAGAGCCTACTGCTATTCTCAATCCTTTTCAAATCAATGACTGTGAACTCTGTTTTTATTTATAGGGCTTCTAGCAGCAGGTACTGATAAAGGGCGAGTAGCCATGTGGAGAAAAGTGCCAGACCCCCACAGCAGCCGAGGAATGGAGGGCAAAGACAGGTGGATCCTTCAAACCTCTACTGAACTTGAAGGAAACATTATGCAGATAAAGGTACAACTCAACCAGGGCATCAGATGTTCTCATTTTGTGCCCTGCAAAAGTGGGGAAAGTGTAATAGACTTTGAACCTGTATTTGTAAGCTATTCTGCTTAAAAGGCTATATAAAAATAAAGGTCTTTTGGAGTACAGAATTGTAGGTAAGGCTTTATGGATCTGTAGTAACCTACGAGTACTTCTGTTTTCTGTATCTACCCATCCCTTATCTTTGTCTTTCATCTTTCTTTCTTTCTTTCTTTCCTATCTATCTATCTATCTATGCTAAAAACAGCTTTATTAGGGTACCTAATATACCAAATGGTTTTTAGTATATTCACAGCTTTGCAACCATCAAAATAAATTTTAGAACAGTTTCATTACCCCAGAAGGAAATCTCATACCCATTAGCAGTCACTCTCCATTTCCCTGTCCCCCAGCCCTATGCAACCACTAATCTACTTTCTGTCTTTATGCATTGCCTATTCTGAACACTTCAGTGGAATTACACACAATTTGCATGAATGAGAGTTCTTTCACTGCGCATTATGTTATCAAGTTTCATCGATATTGTAGCATGTGTCAGTATTTCGTTCCTGTTTAATAATCCACTACCTGAATAGACCACATTTTGTTATCCTTTCATCCACTGATGGACATTTGGGTTGTTTCTTCTTTTGGACTATTACGAATAATGCTGCTTTGAACATTGGTGTACAAGTTTTTGTGCTGGCATATGTTTTAATTTCCACTGGGCATTTGGTTCTTTTTTTTTTTCAATTTCTCTTTATTGATAGTCTGTTTGGTGAGACATTATATCACACCATTTCTTTACTTCTTTTTTAAAGTATGTATTATTGGTTATGCTATTACAGTTGTCCCAATTATTCCCCCTTTGCCCCCTCCACCTGTTACCACTATTCCCTCCAGCACTCCCCACTTAGTTCATGTCCAAGGGTTGTGATTGTAAGTTCTTTAGCTTCTTCATTTCCTATATTATTCTTTTTTTTTTTCTTTTAATTTTATTGTTGTTGTATTACATCCATCCCTTTTTTTCTCCCCTCTGTCCCCCTCCCCACCCACCCTTTCCCCCCAAAGTCAATCCCACCTGTTGTCCATGTCCATGGTTCCTTTATACTAGGTTCTTGTCTAAGCTGCTCCCCTTCTTTGCCTCTGCCTCCCCCCTCCCCCCTCCCGCTTTCCTCCTGACCACTGCAGGCCTATTCCTTGTATTCATACACTTGGTTCTGTTTTGCTTGTTGTTAGTTTTGCTCATTATTGTCCCGTAATGGGTGAGAACATATGATACCTGTCCTTCACTGACTGGCTTATTTCACTAAGCATAATATTCTCCAGTTCCCTCCATGTTGTTGCAAAGGGTACAAGTTCCTTCTTT
>PVIW01015693.1:0-18957 GCA_004026585.1 Noctilio leporinus | reverse complement strand
TCCTTCACTGACTGGCTTATTTCACTAAGCATAATACTCTCCAGTTCCATCCATGTTGTTGCAAAGGGTACAAGTTCCTTCTTTCTTTCTGCTATATAGAATTCCATTGTGTAAATGTATCAAAGTTTTTTGATCCAATCATCCACTGATGGGCACTTAGGCTGTTTCCAGCACTTGGCTATTGTAAATAGTGCCGCTATGAACATAGGTGTGCATAGGTTCTTATGAATTGGTGTTTCAGGATTCTTTGGGTATAGTCCAAGTAGTGGAATTGCTGGATCAAAAGGCAGTTCCATTTTTAGTTTTTTAAGGAAACCTGTTGGGGATTTTTAAGTTTTGTTCTGATTTTCAATGTTCTTAGACAAAACCTGGTAAACTAAATTGTTTAAGACCAAGTTTCCAAAGTTAATGCACCTAAATTATTCAAAATTTGGACTCGGAATCAAGGATTTTTAGTCTATCATGTCAACCAGCATTCTAGAATAATGAGTAATTTGGGACTGAAATTGGAGCTTTTTAGTTTTGAGCACTTAATTATGAAATGTTCTGAAATGAAACCACTCAAGAATAGAGACTGTTTTTCTTTTCTCACATTTTATTTCATGTGAGTTGATAATAATCATACAAAAAATGTTTATACAATGAATAAACAAATCAAGATCTAATTATATATTAAAAATGTTTGGCCAGCCTGCGAACCCAAAGGTCACAGGTTCAATTCCCGGCCATGGCACATGACCAGGTTGCAAGCCAGTTATCCAGCCAGGTCCATAGCTGGAGTCAGGTGAAAGGCAACCATACATTGATGTCTCTCTTCCTCTGCCTCTTTCCCTTCCCTTCTCTCTAAAAATAATAATAAAATCTTAAAAAATATATGTTTGGATGTAAGTCAGACAAAAAGTAAAATTGGGTTTAATCTATCCAGACCATTAAGTTGGTTCAGAAAAATGGAAATGCATGACCCACAATACATGCTTAATAAAATGTCACACAGTAAGTGTTTAATACATGTTTATTATTAAATATTTGGAAAAGTCAAACAAATTTTTCCTTGGCTTAAAATAACCAATCAAGGGATAAATCATCAATTTTCAGCTTATAGGTGTGATGAAATTTTCCACCCCCTAATCTTTTTTACAGTTTCTGTTTCCAAAGAGTTTCTATTGGGGTGAAATGGTTGAATTAATTCTAAATTATTTATTACAGAAATAGTTCCAAAACATACACTGGCATTTGGGGGAAATCTTTATTCTGTAAGTCTGGAATTACTGGACACAAAGTAAAGAGATAGCATAGCAATTATTTATTTAATTTAGGGCATACAGACAACTAAAGAGGATACTTTAGGGGGCCCAGGACCCAAGTTACTCAGTTTGGACTAGTATCCTCTAAGACTACCAGCATTAACTACCTAATTGTCACGTCTCCCTTGCATGTGTTGCTGAGTTAAACAGGACCAACACTTAAAGGCTGGCAGCCTCGAGGTAAGAGGGTGAAATTTATCTCTAACTCTTTTGTTCATCTGCATACATTGTTTGAGAAATAGCTCCTTCCACCCAAGTCACCGTCAGTATTTCCTATGAAAATAATAACATTTAGATCATGGATTTGTTGAAGGATAGGGAGTAAATTAATTTATGAAGTGTGGCAGAGACAATGCTCTATGTATACCAAACTGATTCTTTTTCCTTGTGGACATAAAGGGTGTCCTGTTCCCTACCATAGAACTAGCTCTGGCCAGTGAAGAGGGAGGGAGAGTGGTTTGTTTCATTCCAGGCTCAGTTTTCAAAACCTCTGTCATATTATTCTAGGCTCTCTTTTCCTCCTTGATTTTACATCTGCATGACCCAGGTGACTTGGCCTCAAAGCAATGCAACTTGCCTGCTTGACTTACTGCTTGGAAACTCCCACCCTGCCAGTGTTAGAGAATTGCTTACATTATATTACCAGTGAGTTAGAACTCTTTTTGTTTGTTTAAACATAGAGATTTGGAGAGACGTTTTTACTAGTAGCTACCTGGCTAATATGGGGCCTGCAGTGATGCAGCCTAATCTATGTTTGGGAAGAAAGGAGGGGTGTAAAGTAGAGATGCAATCTGCATATGTGAGATTCACAAAAAACAGTAGTTCCCCTCTAATTTACAGGGGATACATTCCAAAACTGCCAGTGGATGTGTGAAATGCATATGGACCAAATTCTATATATACTATGTTTTTTTCATATACACATACACACACACACACACACACACACACACACACAACTGTGATAGTTTATTTTATAAAGTAGGTACAATAAGAAATTAATAATAGCTGATAATAAAATATGATAATTATAATGTACCGTAATAAAAGTTATGTGAATATGATCTCTTTTCTCAAAATTTTCGTACTGTACTTATCCTTCTTTTGATCACATGAGATGAGGCCAGCATGAGGAGATGAAGTGAGATGAGTGACCTAGCTTTAGGCTACTATAAAGGTTACTTGAACACAAGCACTGAGAGACAGTCAGTCAATCCGACAACCCAGATTGCTACCAAGAGACTAACTGTGGGTTCAGGGAGCATGTAAAGCGTGGTGACGCTGGATGATTCACTTCCTGAGGGGTGCCTTGCGGGCCTCATGAGGTTTCATCATGCTACTCAGAACAGTGCAATTTAAAATTTAGGATGTTTATTTCTGCAATTTTTAGATCATAGTTGACCTCACGTAACTGAAACCCCACTAAGTGAAACCATGAAAAAGAGGGAACTTCTGAAAGCATTTTTCTTTGAGGAAAGGCTAAAGCTCTCAACATTTGACTAAACTGTATTAACTATTAAACGCGAAGTTTTCTTAAGAATATGTTTTGTGCAGTAAAAAAAAAGTAAAAAAAATAAAAAAACCTTTGTGAGGCTTTCTTTAGCTTTAAAATTATTATCTGAGTTATTGAAGTTATAAATCCAAAACCTAGTTCTTTCTTAAGTTTAGTTTGCAGTCTTATTATTTTATTTATAAGTCTAGTAAATGTTCAGCACTCACTTTTAAGAGACTTTGAATAATTTACAAATGTGTTTTAAAAATTCCTTTAAATATATTAAATAACATATGTACATTTAATATACTTAATTTCTTTTTTGTGGAGTAGCTCAATTATTTGACTTAACAAACAAAACTTTCTCAAGTACTGACACAACTCATATATCTGATTTAAACTTATAAATGATGATAATTAATTTGTCTTAAAGCATAATACTCTAAACTTAGGAAGATTTCAACTTAAAATCACATTGATGTCTCTCTCCCTCTCTGCCTCTCTCCCTTCCCCTCTTTCTAAAAATAATGAAATAAAATCTTAAAAAAAAAAAAAAATCACAGGTCTAAAGCATTTACTCAATCATTCTAAATTGAAAAAAATTTAACCTGACCTGTTTAACAGGTAAAATTCTCTTACACATTGCAAATATATAAATGATTAAATATGTACATATTCTTAAATATGAAATATGTTAATGTGTATCTGATACTTTTAAACATTTTTATACTTTATTACAGATCATTCTGAACTTAAAAGATTCACACTAAGAAAACAATTCTGCTTTACCAAGCAAATACTGAGGGATCCTTTCTTATTCAATTGGGGTTGTATGATGACTAGAAATGCCACTATAATAGATTATTGATGGTGATACTGATAGATTGATTTATAGCAGCAACTTCTTCATAACTTGGCTCCTTAAGTTGGCCTTGAAGCCTTCCTTGCGATCCTCATTCCCACTGAACTCAGAAAAAGCTGTTTATTTGATTCTTAAATTTATGTATTTATTTAAAGGTTTTCTTTCTTTCTTCCTTCCTTTCTTACTTTCCTTCTTTCTTTTTCTTTCTTTCTTTCTTTAGAGACAGGGGAAGGGAAGGAGAACCGGAGAGAAACATTAATGTGTGATTGTCTCTCACATGTGCCCAACTGGGGACCTGGCCTGCAACCAGGCATGTGCCCTGACTCAGGATTGAACCAGCGACCCCTTGGTTTGTAGGCTGACACTCAATCCAATGAGCCACATCAGCCAGGGCTGATTCTTAAATTTAAATGGACCTTCTAACTTTTATTGTTTCATTTTGTTCTTATCTATAGGGCTATACAAGTGAGATGTAATTGAATTGTGGAAATCTCTCATGACTTAGATGACTCAGAATTTCCAAGGGCTTTCTATGACAGTAGCATAAACCAGTGTTGCCCCCTATACAGGCCCTCTCTGATGGGATAAATGTTGATTAAGCCTATTCACTACTTACTTGAACTAAGAACTTCTCCAACTGAATACCTGCATTTGGAATCACATGAAGCATTGCATCTTCAGCAGTATAATGACCTGTTGAGAGGGCTCACACCACTGTGATATGTTCGAAGCTGTTCTGTAATCAGCTAGCCTAACTCAATTGTTTTAGAGCAGAAAAATAAATGAAACAGGAGAGTCTGGTATATATCACTAAGTCACAGGCAAAGCCAATGCTTTCTCAATCAACTCCTAAGTCCAGGTCATTGTTCTTGCCCAGCAGAGCTTGGACAAGCTAAGAGGTGCAGAGGGCCATACAGGGAGAGGCAGGCATGGTAGACCTCTGCCTCAGAAAGAGGACACTGTCCTCTTCTGCGGGATCAGCCAGCCCCCAAGCTTAGGGGCTGAAGGGGTGTCCCCATCCCATTCACAACATCCTTGCTAAGCAACCTTGCTGGTGAACACTTTTCTCTGAACTGTGACCTTAATAGCTGTTCAACAATATTAGTAACTTCAACTACAAAAATTTCTGATGTTTAAGTTTATTACTGCTGAACAGATACTGTTGCACCGAATGCACAGAAGTTCCGTTTCAAAGCAGATTCTTGTCAGGATGTTAGTTAAGGGTTAAAAGAAAGATAGGAAAAGAAACAAAGTTGTTTCCGTTTCCCAGAAGACTGACACCACCAGAGATGACTTCAGAGAAAAAACTGTTCTTAAACTAATGACTTCAGTTCTCGAACTCAAATTTGAGAGAGATCCCATAGTTATTAAAGTTAATAAATCAGGGAGGAAGAAAGAGAGAGATCCCACATGCAAACCTGGGCAGCTTTTGCATTTTTCTGCTCACAGAACTCAAAGGGTTTCTCTCTCCACTCCCTCCCCCTTCCTTTACCTCATTCACCATGGGTATCTTAAAAACAGCAAAGAGACTCGTGGGACGCCCAGTTCTATAAGATGTAATTATAGTACCTTATTTTTAAGAGTTTAAAAGTGCATCTTTATGGCCTTATGCAGCCATAGTAACTTTTATATGTTTGATTGACATAAAACATGCATTGGCATAAAACATTTCCTCGAACTGTAGAAATGTGGAGATTTCAGTCGCTCTGCTCTCTCCTCCTCCCTGTGATGCCCCCACCAGTCTTCCTGTCCCTCCTCATTTGTTTAGTAATATTGATCAGCTGTAGTTAGCAGAATGCAGTTGGTGACCCCAGAACAGCTCTTCTGGTGGTTGTAAAAGCTAAAATGAACTGAAATAAAGTGCATGTGATTCATGAGCTACACATGCATGTGGAAATCAGAAGGCCCAGCATTTACAGATCATTTTAAAGGTGATCTTTCATACGTGGAGGTTTACATCGTCCCAGTTTGGCTTTTGATTATTATTTTTTTAAACATAAGTGAAAAAGGTTGCCTTGCCCTCTCAGATAGAAGAGGTGTTTTTGTATAGCTGATATAAATACTTCTAAAGTTTTATAGGGTGACTAATACTCTATAGGGATAAACCAGGCTGTCAACTTTCCTGAGACTTTTGGCTAGAACCCCAAATGTTGACTAAAGGCATCAAGGCAAGGCCCTCGTTTTAGAAAAGGGCTTTCTATCCAGAGACCATAAATGTGTGAGTACGTAGTAGAACAGATGTTCACCTATTCATCCCAAATAATGGAAAGTCTAGGCTCTAAGAGAAATTCAAAATAAGTTTATATTTAGTTATATTTTAATTTTTACTAGAGTATCACTGCACTAATGTTGTGAAGCAAACAAATATGCGTGGACTATTGTCCCTTGACATTTTTTTTTTTTTTTCTTAGAGAGAGGAAGAGAGAGAGGCAGAGAGAGACATTGATGTATGGTTGCCTTTCACCTGCCTCCAGCTACAGACCTGGCTGGAGACCTGGCTTGCAACCTGGTTATGCACCCTGGTTGGGGAATTGAACCAGCGACCTTTGGGTTCCCAGGCTAGCTCCTTATCCACTGTGCCACCAGCCAGGGCAATGTCCCTTAACTTCTGCTTCAGATTCCCTAAAACAAGTTTGATCTCTTCATGGAGCAACCTCCTCTTGGTTAGAGCAGGAAATATTCAGAGTCAGAAAAGAGTAACTTCTTTGACATCATATTTCAAATTAGTCATTCAAACTTCAATGACTGTTCTATTGGTAATAAGGACTTTTTCTGATGATGTCCAAAAAAATAAATAAGTAACTTACCTCAGACACTGCCTTCACATATTACTGAAATATCTTGTGTAAGTGTTGACCAAAAGTGGCCCTAGTAGTCCCTTTTTCTGCAGGTTCTCCAGACCAGACGTCTATTTTCAGTTAATGTGTGTAGCCACTAATAACTCTTCCTGGGGTGACTGAGGAAGCATGGTAGCCTGGCTCATTTATTTTACCTCCCCATTTTCCCACAAGTAGATCAGAAATTGTTGCCAATTAGTCAGCAAGGATTTGCTAAGTGTCCACAGAATGAAAGTGGTGTACTGCATTGAACCTTTTGGTCAAGTCATCTTGAAAAAAACATGTGGAGGTTTAACACAGAAAACCCCAGCTTCCCAGTGTCTAGATTCCTGGGACCTTCAGTCTCTGAGAACAATTCCAGGCCCAGAAATAGCCAGAAAAATGAGTAAATACCTTTGGAGAAACAGCCCTGGATTTTCAGTAACTAAGGAGTGACAGCAGAGAGGAGCCAAAGTCCAGACATCTAATTGTTCATAAGAAAAAAAGACATTTTGATTGGTTTGTGAAGGTTGTAAAAAAACATTCCACCTCCTACCACCAGTTTTTGCTAGTAAACAGGAGAAGAAGAAAAAAAATCCCCCAAATCAAAAAAACTAAATAAAACTACAACACAACAAAATATTCCCCTTTTCCCCCGTGCCCCTCGCCCCCACAAAAAAAAAAAAAAAAAAGGAGAAGAGGGAATATCACTGAAATCTCTCTTCAGCTAGCTGATATTTTGGGATTATCAATAATTGGATTTTTTTTCCACCTGCCCCCCCTTCACTCATTTGTGAAGTTAACAAGCTCTGTGTGTCATTTCTTCAGAGAAGGATGGAAAGTAGAGGTAGTTAGCCAGCAGGGCTCTAGGTTTGTTTTTAAAAATGTAAACCCATTTTTCTTAACATCCTTTTAGCTATGGTTTCACAAAGATTCCAGCATGAAAATCTTGCCCCAGACCAACAGCAACTGAACATCACACACACACACACACACACACACACACACACACACACACACCCAGATTGGGTTGAAGGATGAGTCTGTGGTTCCCAACGAAGTGGGACCAAGGGCTACTTGGGAGGACAAAAGGCCCTTGCGGAAGAGAAATTGCTCTGGGTGCATCTGGGATGGTGTCAGGAACTGGGAGCCTCACTGTGTCAAAAATGACCACATCTTCAGCTTGACACAAAAGTGGAGTACTGGTGTGCTCCCGGGGCCACTGTCGACTTAGATATAGAGAATGTCAGTGATACTCGGGAGACCCTGGAGACTCATTGTCCATATTGCCTTCCCCGTTTTCCAGGCAACATGCAAGGCTTCCCAGTTCTGATGGTGGACCCAGTGACAGCTGGGTTGAAATTCATTATAGGCTAGGTAGTGAGGCTTGGAGTCAGAAATAAATGTGTGCCGTGGCAACTAAAGTTAGATTTCTGGCACACGTGAGTTTAGAGAATGGGATTCATGCCATCTGCATTCACAACAACCCTATTTGATAAGTAATATTATTTCTATTTTATAGTTTGGGAATCTAAGGGAGAAGTTAAGTAACTTGCATAAGGTTATGTCAATAGTGAGTGATAAAACTGGGATTTGGAGACAGGAGAGGATGGCAGAGGCCAGCAGATGGTTGATAAACAAAGAGGCACAAGCATTTCTTTAGGAAAGATCACACAGTAAAGATAAATCCAAAGTCCCAAACTGTGAGGATTAGGAGGAAACTCTCATTTAATGATAAGAAACCCCTAAGGGTACATGTTAGCCCTACTAAAGACAAGAAACAGTAGCGGTAGTTCTGTTATGATACAACAGCATCTTACTGAGAAAGGTAGTTTGAATGTTTCTCTGTCAGCCAAGTCAGGGCAAATCATTAGAGTGCTGGGTGTAATGTGTAAAGCTACCTATAGTCCAATTGAATTTTTAGTGAACATATTTTTATTGGTGCTGCAACTCAAAACATATTGATAGCAACAATGAAGAAAATAGATTTTATTTTCTAGAGGGTGAAAAGTAAAACCTAAGAAAAGCTTGCTTCTGCTTTGATTCATTAATTTTGTAGCAAGATAATTCTTTAATATGTTGACCAGAAGGTCATGCATCTGCCAGACTTCATTCAACCTTAGTAAGAAAAAGGGGAATTACCACCCCTCTTTCCCATGAAATAAAAAGGAGGTAGCAAAGAAAGAAGGAAGCAAATTAGGATGGAAGAGGAGGAAGGAAAAGAAGAAGGAAGGCAGGAGGGGAGGGAAAAAACACTTCCCATTATCAAGTGCTTTACCAAATTCCAGAGATTCTTCAGAGGTTCACAATTAACTTTGTGCTGACATTCTATCACTGATAATCAAAATAGTGATAAAAAATATTAACCTATATTTAGTGAACTCTATTGGGTTGTGGTAGTTCTCATGCATTATTGTGCCTGTGTGGTTAAAATAAATTTTTGTAAAGCAGACAATCAAAAGTTTTTAAAATGCTCTCATTCTCTGATTGAGAATGTTATTTTTTTTTTGAGTCTTAGATTTGTAAAATGAGCTACATTTGTAAAAAGAGCTAATGTAGCTACACAGCACCATTTATAAATTGTAAATTGGCATTAAAATACTGCATGTTCAACCATAAGGGAATTAAGTAATTCAATGTAATATTTTGTTATAAGTTAAATTATAAATATAAAGCCTGTGTATTAAAAAAAATACTTCTCTTAGAAAGTTCAATGAAAATCAGTATGAAATTTTTACTTGCACTTTGATTACAACTATGTTAAAAATATGTATGCATGTGAGAAAACACTGAGAAAAATAAACAAGTACTACAAAATGTTAACTGTTTTGAATGAGGACATTACACATGATCAGGTTTCTTTGCCGGTATTAATTTCTGTCTTCAAAACTCAATGATAAGTTTTAAGATATTCTATCTTCTAAAAATATTTCAATTTTGGCAGAGAATAACACTCAAGACAAACTAGAATTGTAATAAAAACCAAATTTAATGTTTAAATGAATTCAAGTAAATGTTAATTATATTTTACAATAATTTTTATTTTTAAACATGTTACATTAGTCTTGATCTGGTTGAGAAAATACGACTACCTAGAAATACTTTCACAGTAAAAATCAAATCTTTGGTGAAAGGCAAGAAAAAAAATCACATTTTTCTACTAACTGTAATTACTATAAACTTTAATTGGTATAAACACATTTCCATGTGAGTGCAAATCTGGAATAACCACATTGATGTGTAGTTTTATTTCATTCTCAATACTTCCATTATTTGCCTCACCAAAAATACATAGAGAAATACGTATTCAAAGCCAGACTCAAACAAAGAAATATTACCTGAGAGCTGGATAAGTAAAATCTGAACCTAACGAGAATTCTCCAGCCAGATTGCTTTTAAATAATACAATTATTGAATATACATACATGATACCTGAGTTTTAAATACCTTAAAACTGAATTTAGAGCTTGTTCTGCATTTTCAGTCCCGTTAATATTGAAATGACTTGCCCTGGCAATGTGGCTCAGCTAGTTAGAGCATTGTTTTGATGCACCAAGTCTGTGGGCTTGATTCCTGGTCAGGGCACATACAAGAATCAACTGATGGATGCGTAAGTGGACTCTCTTTCTCTGTCTCTGCCCTCATCTCTCACAGCATTAACAAAAAAGAAGAAGAATAAAATAAAAAAGATTTAAATGACTGATGATGCTTAACACATTCACTTGCTGGAGAATTTTACAGTTTGACAACAAAGGAATTCTTACACCCTAGAAGTGAATTTGAATAGTACGATCTCAGCAATTCAGCCAGTTTGGTGATGAGAAAATTTGGGCCTGACTGGAAGGAAGTCTTTTAGAGTCCTAAAATAATTTCCTGAAGAAAATAACCATTAATTTAATCTCTACATAATGCTGCTGGTTGCTATTTGCAGGTACACACCTATAGTTCACAGATTCAAGACACATTAGCGCAAATATATCAAATGTGTGAGTTTGGGGCATTGGGGAAACATTTTGAATTCAATGTTACTAAGACAATAAACCCATCAGCATAACATTTGGAAAAGACTAGTTGTTTTGTAGGTTTCTAACTAGTAGACGTGACCTCATAATCACCTTCCTGCACCTCCACCTTCTCAATTTGGTAATAGTGTTAATAAAGAACTCAACTATTCACTGAGAAGATTTATAAGGGGAAGGAACCTGATAGATACTATGCAGCAAATGGGAGAGTTGGAATAATCTTTTTTTTTTTTTTTTTTGGCTAAGAGAATCAAGATCCTTACCCTAGAGTGTCTAAGTAATTAGGCAAAGAAAACTGATGACTTTATATTCTTCAGCTATTTGTTTGTTTTTCTAGTCTTACACCTCAGATTGGCCAGGGTTATGTCTTCAGTAGGGTTTCCAACAACTGAAGGTTTCACAATCTCTGACAGGCAAAAAGGTTAAAATTATTGGCTAAAATCACATCGGGGCTTCATAATCATCGCCCTTTCCAGGAAGGTATCAGGTCTGTATTCCATTACCATTGATAATTAGGAGTTCACTACACAAACAGTTTATGAGTTTGTCAAATGATTTTATAGGTTGTGTGTGTGTGCTGCACACGCGTGTGTTTGCTCATTTTCACGCACTCCTAGATAAAGCCTGTATTTTTCTCACTTACTGTACTCAGTGCTGGGAGAATCTCTGCAAATAAAGTCCAGATTTGTGATGGCAACCATTATAATGAAGATGGTAATCTTTTATGTTAATATGCCTTATGAAACCATAAGAACAGTTTCAGTAATGGAGAAAAACAGCTTAAATGGCTTGAATGTGTCTCCTTGAGCACATAGACAGTTGTATAAGATATAAAACTGAGGACAAATTGACTGGGTTATAGGATGTGTTTATCTATTTTTATAGACATCAACAAACGATTCTCCATAATTACTGTGCCAACATATATATCATCCAGAGAGTTTCTATTTTATTGTCTTCTCATCATTTATCCTTCACTTTTAAATTTCTGCCTATCTGCTAAGTATGAAGTGGCATCTTATTTTATTCTGCATTTCCTTCATTACTTATAAAGTTGACCATCTATTCATATATTGTTGGTTTTTTACATCTTCTCTTTTGTGAATTGTCCGTAAACATATATTTGCCTATTTTTCTATTGGGTTGTTGGGCTATTTTTTAAAATTTTATTTTTGGAAAATTTTTATATATTTTTGGCATTATGAGTTTGTTTTTATATTATTAAAAATATATCTCCCAAGCTATTGCTTATCTTTTCATTTATTGTTTTTGTGATATACAATTTTATTTTAATATAGCTATTTTAATAAATCTATACTTTCTTCCAATTTTTGTGTCATTTAACTAATTTCTTCATATTTAATGTCAAAAAGTGTTATCTTTTCTCTAATGATGTTCAAGTTTTATTTTTCACATTGTATTCTTTTGTATGCTTAGAATATCAAAATTATATTTTTGTATAAGTTATGGAATAAAGATCTAATTTACACTTTCCTATACAAGGCCATTCTTCCTAGTATAATTTATTAAGTTGTTCATCCTACAATAATATTGTAATAACTATGCATGGGGGTATTGGAAATATTGAGGGTAACACTTTGTAAAGTGCATGGTCACCTCACCACTATGCTGTATACCTGAAACTAATATAAAACAATATTGAATGTAAATTGTAATTAAAAAAATGAAATTTAGCCCTGGCTCATGTGGCTCAGTTGGTTGTGTCATACTGCAAAGTTAAAGGTCTCTGGTTTGGTTCCTGGTCAGGTCACAGGTCAGGCTTTGTCCCAGTTGATGTTCCTTTTCCTCTCCTTCTCCTGACCTACCATTCTCTTTAAAAATAAATAAATAAAATCTTTTAAAATTTCTAAATTAATTTTTTTTAAAGTTTAAGAATAAAAAATAATGAATCCATCTTTTCCCTACTCCTTTGTAACTCCCAATTTGTCACAAAATAGTTCCCATAAATGCACGAGTCTATTTCTCAGTTTGGTCTCAGTTCCTTTGTCTTATTTGTCTTCTTATGCACAAATACCACACTGTTTCAATTATTATCATGTACTATAATTCTTGACTGCTTTTTCTTTTTTCTCAATTTTTATTGGTTATTCTGTGCCATTTATTCTTCCATATAAATTTTAAAATGAACTTTTCAAGTCTCACAAAAATCTCTTTTGAAATTTTGATAGGGAATCACATTAATTTGTAGATAAAATGTGGAAAGGTTGATGGACTTGTAATATGGATTCTTCCCGGTGTACAGCTTTATTTATTTAAGTCTTTTAAATCTTACAATAATGTTTTATTATTTTCTCGATAAAGGTCTTGCACATTCTTTGTTAGGTATGTTATGAGGTACTTTATAGTTTTTGTTGCTTAGGCTATCCAATTACTCTGATGTAATCAATACTGGTGACCAGTGCAGGCTTCTATGGAATGTCAGGATGATCAAGGTCTGGGTGGATTATACTGTGACTTATAGCAGTTAACAAAGTTCTGGGGCAAGCCCGTGAATGTGCATTGCTCTCTATGCCTTTTCTACAGAACCCTCTGAGTGGGAGCACTCTGTCTGCCCTTCAGGTCTCATTGTGCTGCAGACTATCAAAACCGCTAGGTTATTTGTGGTAGTTTCCTAGTCTTTCATTTCAGTATAATTTCGAAATCTGTGGCTGAAAATACCAATATTTAAAGTTTTTGCAACTCTGTTTCTACTGTCTGTTTTTTCCTCTTATGTGTGCCCATGATGCTTTGTTTAATTGCCTTCTTGGTTATTTTTTATTCTGAGCTACTTATTTTCTTTGGAGAGTTATTTGTGGCAATATTTGACAACTAAAATTAAAGTTCAGCCTTCCAGAGAAGATTTAGTTTTGCTTCTACATGGCTTTAACAGTTATTATTACTTGAAAGTGTTGGGACCACTTTAAATTTACAGCTTAAAGGTTTTGTTTTGTTTTTTTGATCTCCAAAGTGGTGTGAACTTGGGCTGAAAATCCATGTGAAGAGACATTATTAATACAATTTCTTAATGAATTTTATTTCCACACCTTGCTCTGTACAGGGATAAAGCAACTTTCCCCGAGTGTGGTGAAGTGGAGAGATTTATTTCTTGTTCACCATTATACCATGAAGGTAGCTTTTTAAAGTCTAATGGAAAATCTCCTATTAGTCTCCTACCTTGAGAAGGCCTGGACTATGTCTTCTGAATCCCATTCCAAGAATTAATAAAAATAAAAGTGCAAGTCACCCAATTTAAGAAATAGCCTCAAATCAAAACTGCTTAAATATTCCACTTATCTCTGGGATTATTACAGAGGCTCATATGTCTTGATTGAATTTCAACTTAAAACAACGCATAATTTAAATACTTAATATAGAAGTTTTAGGCTTTCCCCCAATGGAAGAACCAATCTGAGTATCTAATCAGGTATGTTATAAGATATAATAGTGTACACTTAATTTTTTTACACTTGTATTTTTGTGTACTTCATTCAATAAAATCTAATATCATACAGTATCTTGATAATCTTCCCAAACATTATAAGGGACTTAGAGTGATTGGATTCTTTGATTCCTCTTCTTATGTTTCTTCTTCTTGCTGACTTTAGTTCTACCTCTTTTCCCCTGGGTTAGTTAATGCAAACTTAGTAGCTTCAAACAATATAAGTTTATTATATATAGTTCTGAAACTCTATACAGCTCTTATGAGGCTGAAGAAATGCTAGGCTACATTCTTTTTTGGAAGTTCTAGGAGAGAATCTGTTTCCTTATCTTTTCTAGCTTCTAGTCCACCATTATTCCTTGGCTCATGTCTTCCTTCCTCTGTCTTTAAAGCTATATATGGCAGGTCATATCCTTTTCACATTGAATCTCTCTCTGACATATCTTTCTCTCAGGGCACCTAGAAAAGCATCTCAGTGTTTAATGATTCATATGATTAGATCACATCCACCTAAATAATCTAGGATTCTCTCAACATCTCAAGGACCTTAACCTTAATCATATTAAAAAAAAAAAAAAAAGTCCTTTGTAGCACTGGCTGGTGGCTAAGTGGATAAATGCTGGCCTGCAAACCCAAAGATTGCTGGTTTGATTCCCAGCCAGGGCATATAACCAGGTTGCACACCAGGTCTCCAGCTAGGTCTGTAGCTGGAAGCAGGTGAAAGGCAACCATACATTGATGTTTCTCTCCCTCTCTGCCTCCTTCCCTTCTCCTCTCTCTAAAAAATTAATAAGTAAAATCTTAGAAAAAGAAAAAGAAAAAGTCCCTTTTGCCATGTAAGGTATATTCCCAAATTAGGACAATTTGGGAAAAGGGAGGAGTGACATGATTCTGCCCAGTAATCCCGAGTCAATAGTTATTATTATTCTCAATGTTTACTTAGATTTACCAATAGAATTTATATTTTCTAAGTTCTTTGCTCATTGTTGCTTTTCCCTTTCTACATGTTAATGAGGAGAGCTTAAAAATTATCTTCTTAAAGAAATATTCAGTGCTCCCTTTGGCAGCAAGTATACTAAAATTGGAACGATACAGAGAAGATTAGCATGACCCCTGCACAAGGGTGTCACGCAAATTCGTGAATTGGTCCATATTTTTCTCCAGAGGAACTATGGAGAACTCCAGGGAAGCTATAGGGAACTTACTCAAAACTACACCAGCATGAAAAAGGATGTAGAAACTATCAGTAAGAGCCATGAGGAAATGAAGAACACAATTCTTGAATTGAAGAATACAGTAGAAGGAATTAACAGCAGACTAGAGGAAGCAGAGGATCAGATCAGTGAGCTGAAGGATAATGTACAAAAATATTCTTTTTTTTTTTTAAATTTTATTGTTGTTGTATTACATCCATCCCCTTTTTGCTCCCTACAAAAATATTCTAAGACAGCGCAACATAATGAAAAAAGTCTGAACAAGAATGAAGAGGTTTTAAGAGAGCTGCAGGAAAACATGAAACATAATAACATCCATATCATAGAGATACCATAAAGAGAAGAGAAACAAGGAATGGAAAAACTATTCAAAAAGGTAATGAGAAAAAACTTCCCTAACATAATGAGTAAAAATATTACTCAAGTTCAGGAAGCACAGAGAGTCCCAATGAGGATGAATCCAAACAGACCCACTCCAAGATACATCATAATTAAAATGGCAAATTTCAGAGACAAAGAGAGAATCCTAAAAGCATCAAGAGAGAAAAAACAAATAACATATAAGGGGGCTCCAATAAGGTTATCAAGTGATTGTTCAACAGAAACAATACAAGCCAGAAGGGAATGACAAAAAATATTCCAAGTAATGGGAAACAAAGGCCTGCAACCAAGAATACTCTACCCAGCAAGGCTCTCACTCAAAATTGAAGGAGAAGTAAGGAGTTTCAGACAAAAGAAGAATAAAAGAATACATTTCTGTCAAATCAGGATTGCAAGCAATGCTAAAGGGTCTACTTTAAAAAGATGAGGAAACAGAGAGGACAGAGAGGAACACAGGTACAAAGGGGAAAATGGCAATAAATAAGTATCAATCAATAATCTTTAAAGTAAACAGATTAAATGTGCCAATCAAAAGTCATAGGGTAGCTGAATGGATGAAAAAACATGACCCACATATTTGCCGTCTTCAAGAGAGACACCTCAGAACAAAAGATCAATACAGCTTGAAAGTGAAGGGATGGAAAAAATATATTTCAAGCAAATGGACATGAAAAAAAAAAGACCGGGATAGCAATACTTATTTCAGACAAAATAGATTTTATGATGAAGGCCACAAAAAGACAAGGAAGGACATTTCACAATACTTAAGGGAACAATCCATCAAGAAGTTATAACTCTGGTAAATATATATGCACCCAACATAGGAGCTCCCAAATATATAAGGAAAATCTTGAAGGACTTCCAGAAGGATATGGACAGCAACACACTATTAGTAGGCGATTTTAATACCCCATTATCAACAATGGACAGGTCCTCCAAACAAACAAACAAACAAAAAACACCAAGGATATTACGGCATTGAACAATACTCTAGAGAAAATGGACCTTTCACTCCAAAGAAGCAAAATACACATTATTTTCAAATGCACATGGAACATTCTCAAGACAAGCCTGCACAAATACAGGAAAATTGAAATCATACCAAGTATCTTCTCAGATCACAATGAATTGAAACTAGAAACCAACCTCAAGGGAAAAAACCGAAAACACTCTAACTCATGGAGACTGAATAACATGCTTTTAAGTAATGAATGGGTACACAATGAGATCAAAGATGAAATCAAAAAACTTGGGGAAACAAATGACAATGAATACAAAACAGCCCAAAACCTACGGGACACAGCAAAGGCAGTTCTCAGAGGGAGATTCATAGCAATACAGACCTACCTAAAAAGAATAGAAGAAGCTTATACAAACAACCTAACCATAAAGCTGCAAGAACTAGAGGAGCAACAACAAACAAAGCCCAGAGCAAGTAGAAGGAAGGAAATCATCAAGATTAGAGCAGAATTAAACAACTTTGAGACTAAAACTACAATCTGAAGAATCAATCAATCCAGAAGCTGGTTCTCTGAAAAAAAAAAATCAACAAAATTGACAAACCTTTAACCAGACTCATCAAGAAAAAGAGAGAGGACCCAAATAATCAGAATCAGAAATGACAGAGGAGAAATCACAACTGATACTTCAGAAATACAAAGGATTGTAAGAAATTATTACAAATTGCTATATGACAAGAAATATGACAACCTGGGTGAAATGGACAAATTTCTGGAAATGTATAATTTACCAAAACTGAATCCAGAAGAAGCAGAAAGCCTGCATAGACCAATATCAATTAGTGAAATTGAAGAAGTAATCCAAAATCTCCCAAAGCAGAAGAGCCCCAGACCAGATGGCTACACAGGCAAATTCTACAAAACATTCAGAGAAGAATCCTATCCTTCTCAAACTATTCCAAAAAAATCTAAGAAGAGGAAAAACTCTCAAACTCTTTCCATGAGGCCAATATTATTCTAATCCCAAAACCAGGTCAAGACACAACTAAGAAAGAAAACTATAGGCCAATATCTGCTATGAACATAGATCCTAAGATTCTCAACAAAATATTGGCCAACCGGATCCAGCATACATTCAAAAGATCATACATCATGATCAAGTGGGTTTTATCCCAGGGATGCAAGGATGGTACAACATTTGCAAATCAATAAATGTAATACACCACATCAACAAAATGAAAGACAAAAACCATATGATCATATCAATAGATGCTGAAAAAGCATTTGATAAAGTATAGCAACCATTTATGATGAAAACACTCAGCAAAATGGGAATAGAAGGCCATATATCAGAATAAAGGCCATATATCAGAAACCTAAAGCCAATATCATACTCAATAGGCACCAACTAAATGCTTTCCCTCTAAGGCTGTCCACTTTTTCCACTTCTATTCAACATCATTTTGGAAGTTCTAGCCATAGCTATCAGAGAAGAAAAAGGAATCAAGGGTATCCAAATTAGAAAGGAGGAAGTCAAACTGTCATTATTTGCAGATGACATGATAGTGTACATACAAAGCCCAATAGACTCCACCAAAAACTCACTGGACCTAATAAGCAAATTTAGAAAATAGCTGGATATAAAGTCAAAATCCAGAAATCAAAAACTTTTTTGTATACCAATAATGAAACATCAGAGATAGAAGCTAGAAAACAAATCCCATTTACCATAGCAACAAGAAAAATAAAGTACTTAGGAATAAACTTAACCAAAGGGGTAAAAGATCTGTACTCAGAAAACCATAGAACATTCAAGAAAGAAATTAAGGATGATACAAATAAATGGAAGCACATGGTATATGCTTCATCCATATTCATGGATGGGAAGAATTAACATCATTAAAATGTCCATACTACACAAAGCAATCTATAGATTCAATGCAATCCCAATTAAAATACCAATGACATACTTCACAGAAAAAGAAAAGAATACTTTGAAATTTATATGGAGCCCAAAACACCCATGAATAGCCACAGCAATCTTGAGAAAGAACAAGGTAGGAGGAATCACAATACCTGACATCAAACTATACTGTAAGGCTACTGAATCAAAATCTGGTACTGGCATAAGTATAGACATATAGATCAATGGAACAGAATAGAGAGTCCAGAAGTAAACCCAGGACTCTACGGTCAATTAATATTTGACAAAGAGGGAAGAGACATAAAATGGAGTAAAAACAGTCTCTTCAACAAATGGTGTTGGGAAAACTGGACAGCAACATGCAAAAAGATAAAACTAGACCACCAACTTACACCATACACCAAAATAAACTCAAGATGGATAAAGGATTTAAACATAAGCAGTGCCACCATAAAGGTCCTGGAGAAAAATATAGGCAGTAAACTTTCGGATATCCTACGCAAAAATATGTTTACTGATACTTCACCAAGGGCAAAGGAAATGA
>PVIW01015692.1:0-18964 GCA_004026585.1 Noctilio leporinus | reverse complement strand
TCTCCTGTCTATGATGGGACAGCAGATGCCAGAATTTTTGGCACCTGGTTCTACCCTGGTGACCCACCAGTTCATGGCCTAATGGAATGAGTTTGCTCTGAAAGTATGCTGTGACTAGCTGCTTGCCCCTCTGGTTAAAAACAAGTGTCTGAATTCAGTCTGCAGTGATCAATGAGTGTTAGGCCCCAGCACCACTATGTGAGCGTCAGCACTGGGTGGGGAGGGGGATTTTTGAATCTAGGAATTTCAGAATTCACGGCAGTAATTAGGCCTGTGTATGTCAGGCAGGCTCTAGGTCAAGCCTGAAGTAAAGCCAGACAATGCTTTTAGAGCAAGTGTTTTTTCTTTTGCCCACAGAGCTTTGTTGCAAATATGTTGGGGATTCCAGAAAATCGGATTATAGTCCGAGTGAAGAGAATGGGAGGAGGCTTTGGAGGGAAGGAGACTCGGAGCACCATACTGTCCACGGCAGTGGCCCTGGCTGCATACAAGTGAGTCCACCCAGAGGGTCCTGGAAAGAAGAATAAGGCTGCCTCTGCCAGGAAGACTTTCTGGGTTTCCCCCTTTGGAAAATAGATCCTCTTTGCTTTGCATTTTCACAGCTTTGTATTTTTAGAGGACATGGCTCCCCTTCTGCAGCCTGGTGCCTAGACAGCAAAAACACCCTGGCTCAGGCCTGCTGAGTATGCCAAGTGGACAAAGACTCCCCACTATTTCCATCTCAGAGAGGCATGGGGCTGGGTTGTTGGAGAGACCCCAGTTTTTTACCTTCTGGTGTTTCCACAGGACTGGCCACCCTGTGCGCTGCATGCTGGATCGCGATGAGGACATGCTGATAACTGGTGGCAGACATCCCTTTCTGGCCAGATACAAGGTTCCAGAGGTTGGGTGGATGCTGTGCTAGGGTGGGCAGTGCCATCTCATGAGGATTCTCTCAGACTTCTTGGACTTTCTTTTAATGACTATCTGTAGAAGCTCAAAGAGGAAATAGCAACAAGAGGTACTCAAATTGGCCAACACCTACTTAGAGGGGTGATACTGGCAGGCTACCTCCCAAGGGATGTCACACGGTGGTGTCCACAAGGGTCGTGAATCCGCTGGGCCCCACATCTGGTGATGACGCACTCAGGCTCAGAAACAGGATTTATCAGCAGGCCTGCAGGGATATATCCTTCCTGCAGGATTGCCTAATGTTAACATGTTTTAGCTTCATATGAAAACCAGAATGACCGCATAGTGATTCATAATGAGAAATAAAACTCCCCAGGGCCTGGGCAGGCACAAGTAATTAGGGTGGGCACCTGCTCTGCCAGCCACGTATGGCTGGGCACTGCCCAATTACTCTGGAAGATGGGCACTTTCCTGGGTTCCTATGGGTGACGGTTCCTGTTCTGATCATGACTCCTGGTTCCGTACATCCCAGTATTACCGAACAGGTCCAGTCTAGCTCAATAAACCCAGGAACTCTCTCTCTCCACCGGCTAGCTTTGAACATGCCACCTTTGACCTCTTCTGACTGTTTCATGGCCAAATACCCCCAAACAGGTTATATTTCTCTTATTTATAAATTCTTGTGGGCTCAAAGAAAGTAACTTGGTCTTTTGGGGTCCCAGCTTTCTCACTTATGAAATGGCTGGTATGGGGTTATTTCATGATTACATAAGGTAAGGGATGTTAGCACACACCGCAACTCTTGCAAAGTATGACTTTTATTATTTGCTGGCAAAAGCTGTGAGGGGAGACTCTAGTCCCTTTCCCAGATTCTCTTCCCAGTCCTCCCTCCCTGCCCTGTCATGACCAACATTCTCTTGCTATCTCCCCACTGCTTGTGGTAGAAGCCAGGAGGGGTAGAAAGGGGGAGGGATGTGGGGGAAGGTGTCACAGGGTTGAGCCATTGGTATGTCACCGTGGAGGTGTTATTTCCTCTCTTCTCATTCTGGTGATCCCTTATCTTCATCTCCTTTCCTGGTGCAATGTCTTTCAGTTTCCTCTAGGTAGCACAGGTGGGAGGGGATGGGTAGAGATGGACAGAGAAAGGGGGCTGTTGTCAATAACTCTCCTTCCCATCAGGTTGGTTTCATGAAGACGGGAAAGGTTGTGGCTTTAGAGGTGGATCACTACAGCAATGCTGGGAACACCATGGATCTCTCCCAGAGTGTAAGTAGTACCACCTCCTGCATCCGGGTTGAGTGGGAGGTCAAGAGCACACCCCCCAGCCTGTTCACACAGGCACGTACAAGCCTCCTTTGTTCTTGCCTATTATTTTTGCAATAGCTTCCCAATAGGTCCCTGCCTTCAGGTTCTCCATCCTTGCTTAATGGGGAAAGCACAGAGATGATCTTCTTGGTTAGAAACTCATCTTTCTTGTGCAAGATATTTTAACAAGCAAAACAACTTGGTTATAAAACTTTGTATATCGTATGGGGACACGGTGTGTGTGTGAGTGCATGTGTGTGCATGTTACAGTCTGAAAGAAAATAAACTGAACAGTGATTGATGGGTTAAGGGGGCATTTTCTGCATTGCACATTTCTGTAATGTTTATATTTTAAATAGTGAGTTGAGTTAGTTTGAAAAAGTATTTGATGAAGTATAGTTTATATACCATGAAGTTCACCCATTGGAATGATATAATTTAATGTTTTCTTAATGAATTGAAAGTCATGCAACCATTATCACAACACAGATTTTGAACCTTTTCATCACCCCCAAATGACCTCTGTGCCCATTTGCAGCCACACTTATTCTCATCCCCAGGCCCAGGTAGCCATTGACCTATTCATAGCCTTTAGTTTTTCCTTTTTCACATAGCTACGATCATACATTATGTAGTTCTTTCTTTCTGGCTCTTTTCTCTCAGAATAATGTTTTTGAGGTCCATCCATATTATAGTAATCACCATTTCTTCATTCACTTTTGTTGGTGAATAGGACTTTTTGATATAGATAGACCATATTTTGTTTTCTATTTACTACCTGATGACCATTTGGGTGATTTGCACTTTTTAGCTTTATGAATAATGCTCCTTGGAACATTCCCATATGACTCTTGTACAGACATACAGCATTTTTATCGATTTTGAGAATTAACTAAATGACCTTGGTGATACTTAATTTTTAAAAATCTTAACTTTTTTTTTTATAAATCTTCATTTTATAACAATACCAGTTGTATATGCAATGCCGTGTTCTCCCCCGTTTTGTTTTCTCTGCTTCAGATAATGGAACGAGCGCTATTCCATATGGACAACTGCTACAATATCCCCAACATCCGGGGCACTGGGCGGCTGTGCAAGACCAACCTGCCTTCCAACACGGCCTTCCGGGGGTTCGGGGGACCCCAGGGGATGCTCATTGCTGAGCACTGGATGAGCGAAGTTGCAATAACCTGTGGGCTGCCTGCTGAGGAAGTAAGCTGGGAATTTGGGGCACCAGTCAGTCAGTCACCCTACTTGGAGGGACAGTGGCTTTACACCTTGGGCATCTCCGCTGGGGGCAGATGATAGGCAGGTGCTGATGAGAGGGGCCCCGAAGCTTCACTTTAGGTTTGGTCCCCTCCCATGTTGCCCACTACAAGCCTCAGTGTGTCTCTCTTCTCGGGAAGGTGCGGAGGAAGAATATGTACAAAGAAGGGGACCGGACACATTTTAACCAGAAGCTTGAAGGGTTCACCTTGCCCAGGTGCTGGGATGAATGTCTCGAGAGATCTCAGTTTCATTCTCGGAAGAGTGAAGTTGACAAGTTCAACAAGTAAGTGCAGGGTGGGAGGAGTTCAACATTCTGGTGTCCTCTCTGGTTTCATCTCTACAGCCTTTTTGCTGAACTCAGAAGACAAAGCTAATAAGTTAATGGATTATTGATGAGGCTGCTGAGTTTGCCAACTCATTCATAGCCCTCTCTTTAAGACTGTGAAATAATATTAGCCTGAGGGTAGGTGGGCTCACAGCCTGTGCTCAGCATCATAGCTCCTCAGTGTGGTTCATCTCTCCATGGCTGTCTGCCTCCAGGGCATACACTATAGAGAACATCAGCCTGGGACTAAGAACTCCACAATTGTGCGCCTGCCTCAAACAGTAGTCTGTAAATGTGATGTGGCAGTCACGCCACCTCCTTGGGCCTCAGTTTCATCATCTGCAAAGTGGGGATAATTATGCTGGCTTTGCTTTCTTCACTAAGTTGTTCAGAAAACCATATAT
This sequence comes from Noctilio leporinus, assembly GCA_004026585.1. NCBI lineage: Eukaryota > Metazoa > Chordata > Mammalia > Chiroptera > Noctilionidae > Noctilio > Noctilio leporinus. The sequence continues at coordinate 14,770 of PVIW01015692.1, read as the reverse complement.
AAACTATATATAAAGTGCTATCATGATCAGTGAGCCACAGTTCCTCCTCGGACAAATTGAAGTTCAAGGTCACCAGGATACTCTGACCCATGTGAATTACTTTGGGGAAGAAGAGTGATGATATTTTGAAGTCAGATGCTCAGGGGTGGGCCCTGCTTCAGCTGCACAGAAGGACACAGAACCAAAATTTCTACCTATCTCATTCTGTCTACACACATGGGGCATGATGCAGTTATCAAATGACTGTATAGGCAGCTCTGAGGATGCCTTATTTCAATCTTACAAAGTTGCTAACTGAAAATATGCTCAACCTGACGTAAATAGGATCAAGAAGATTCTATGAGGATGCTCTTTTTTCTCCAGGGAAAATTGTTGGAAAAAGAGAGGGTTGTGCATAATCCCTACCAAGTTTGGAATAAGCTTCACTCTTTCTTTTCTGAATCAGGTAATTGCTTTATCTAATTCTACCTCCATAGAACCCGGGCACCATTTTCCCCTCTTTTGCAAGGGAAAGCTACTGCCTTTGGCAACAGATCTGATCAGAGGAGCTCTTTTCTGTTTAAATGAATTTGCAGATCCCTATTTATCCAAGATGTCATAAGACAGTGCAGCATGAAACTCAGGAACTTGGTGTCAAGTTCTAGTTCTTATGCTTTCTGGTTGCAGGACCATGGACAGTTACCTAGTTTTCTGATCCTAGTTCTTCATCTGTAGAGCGAGGACAAAGATATTTGATCTCCCTCCCCCTGAGGATGGGAGACAGAGAGGAGGAGGGGTGGAAAAATTTTGCAAAGTGCTGATGGGTTCTCTAATTAACTACTGAGACTGATACTGCTTTAATTTTTGCCTGGGGTTTATATCCAAAATATTGTTTGCTGGTTCGCTCTCTCTGGGGTTGCAGTGCCTTTGTCTCAAGTCTTAAGCTAAACTAGGATTGACTAAATTTTGTGTCTGGAATTCTTCTCTTCCCTTAGGCAGGAGCCCTGATCCACGTGTACACAGATGGCTCTGTGCTGCTGAGTCATGGGGGCACTGAGATGGGCCAAGGCCTTCATACCAAGATGGTCCAGGTGCGCAGCCTGGGGATGGTGGTGTCCCTGTGAGGAGAGAGGTGGGGAGAAACTGAGGACTGGGACCTACCAGAAGCGGAATCAGGTCCAGGCTCTGGCCCTGGCTCTGCTGTGCATTTAAATGTCACTTTGAGCCAGACTTCTGCGGGTTGAGCACTGGGGTTTCTTCATTTGTGTAAAGGTGCTGGCCATGGGATCTCTGAGATCACTTCTGTTACCAACATTCTAGGGCCCTGTGACTGTGTGTGAGGTGGATGTGTGGTATGTATAAAGGTAGCTAATTCTGCACATGTGTGAGGCCCCTCCCAGTGGAGGTGGAGGGTGAAGCTGGATTAGAGTGAGCACATTGCTTGGCTCCAGAAGACTAGCTAGGTAGGATTTTTTTAAATGAGGGTTAGCTTTAAAAAGCACTTTAAAATTTTTCATTTTTCAATTACAGTTCACATTCAATATTTATATCGTATTAATTCAAGCGTACAGAGTAGTGATTAGCCAATCATATACTTTACAAAGTGTTATTTCTGATATTTCCAGTACCTACCTGGCATCATACATAGTTATTACAATTTTAATGACTATATTCCCTATGCTGTACTTTATATCTCTGTGACTATCTTGTAACTACCAATTTGTTAAAAGACATTTTTAATCACCATGAAGTTTATGAAGTTTTTCTCTAACTAAACCATTCTATAAAGTGCTGCTTCAAGTTCAGGCAGAAGTGAGAACATTCCAGTCTCAGTAGAATTATAGTTTACAAAATTGTTTCCTTGCCTATACTTGTGACCCTAAATCCTGTCTTGGAGAAAAGGCAGCCTAGCTTAAAGGGTAATGTCATCTTCCTTCACAGGTGGCCAGCAAAGCTCTGAAAATCCCCACCTCTAAGATTTATATCAGTGAGACAAGCACTAGTACGGTGCCCAACACCTCTCCCACGGCCGCCTCTGTCAGCACTGACATCAACGGACAGGCTGTCTATGTAAGGAGCCTCTGGGACCAGCACAACTGAGGGCCAGCCCAAGGCTTTGGGTGCACAGAGCCCCTGGGGTGGGACTGGAGTAGCCCTTGCAAGCTCTTTGGCTGTGACCATGCCTTTGGCACTCTTACCCGGGAGAGCCCTCCTCTAAATGCTAAAAGAGAGGCCCAAGGACCATAATCACTCCCATCAGCGTCAGGAAGGATGAGTGTAGGAGCAGGGGTAGAGCTGGAGAAAACGCAGGGTTTCTGGAAAGACATACTCCCTGGTAGGAGAACTGACCATGAGCTGAAATTGAAAACCAGTTGTCGGGTGGGCCAGGTCTGACCTCCTTGCTTCTTCTCCCTTATGGAGGATATAATCAGACAAAAGAGTTTGATGGGTGAAGGTGCCTCCCCAGGGATCCCTCAAACATTTCACCTTTTGTTAGCATAAGAACTGGGTCAGGAAATACTCTCCGAGCCAAAGCTGCTGGTGTTCCCTGTGGAAGGCTTGAGTGGTTTCCACCCGAGGGCTCAGTAATTCCTTAGAGGGTGACAGGCTGCTGGAGTGGTGCCCTGGTTACATTACTTAGAGGTGGCTTTGTAGAGGCCCTCCAGGTTTTCCCTGAGCCCAGCATGCAGAGGGCTGATGGGTCCGGTGTATGGTGGCCTTGTTCTTTAGGAAGCTTGTCAGACCATCCTGAAAAGGCTGGAACCTTTCAAGAAGAAGAATCCCAGTGGCTCCTGGGAAGACTGGGTAAGTCCGAGCTGATCCAAGCTGCCTTTTGCAAATGAGAATGGAATGAAGATCAAGGCCTCTGTCCCCACCCTGAGCGGGAAAAGGAGGTGGTGACCTTTTCTTCACTCAGGCTTGATCTCACACCATCTGTCATGTTGATGCACCTGGTTTTCTTCAAACCCCTGTCTCTCAGGGGGATACCCCTATCAGCCAATCCCCTGACCCCACTTTGGAGTCTGGGTCCACTGAGCTTCCATCTGTGAGGGAGTGGGAGGAAAAGACATTGTGCAAGAGATTGCATCATTCCTGGGACTTTAAGAGCAACAGAATGAGCACTTCTAGTAAGAATGAACCCAGGTCTCTGATTTCTGGTCAGAAACCCTCAGGGGGAAGCTGCAAGGAAGTGTTGGAATGGGAGGGCTAGACACCATTGTAATGCATCAGATGTGATGGCATATGGACTGGCTCAGAGAGTGCAATAGATTCAAAGAAAATCACCTTTTTCTGTTACGCTCCCTCATCTTACCCTACTTCCCATGACCTCTACCTCCCTCCCCACACAGATGATGGCACATGCAAAGTGCCGTATGGAGGCAGATTGATTTGCGTAGTTTAGATTTTAGTATATAGATTTGGAAGGCAATGTTAATGTTTTCAACAACAGCCTTTATAGTCTGCTGACCTGGTACATAGTAAAGAGCTTGGTTATTGATGATAATCATCATGAATTAATCATGATCATCAACAATAAATTAAATCTTAGCGCTGTGAAAGTTTTTGAGAGTGCTCAAAAACTTATTATGTAGTTAAGGAGATAGGAAGGGTAGATAGATAGATGGATAACTTCATTAATAGGAAAGTATCTATAAGAACACAGGTATCCAATGAATAATATAGAGTTGCTGTTACAACAGCCAGTGTGGGGAGAAATCACCCAGGCAAGGCAACTAGAGAGGCAGGCTTGAGCTGGTTGTTGAGGGAAGAAAAGGATTTGGACAGACATGGCAGAGCAGCCTTGTGCACAGATGTGCCCAGGTGCGGGGATATGGAAGGGGAGAGAGAGAGTTAACACTTGAGCTTGGCTGGAGTGACAGTGGTGGGTGTGCTGCAGCAGAGAGGACTGGGGTCCTTAACATCAGGTATTTGCTCTGTAGGCAATGGGAGTCATCAAGAACTCTAGAGCAGGAAAATGTCAAGGGCAGTGCGGTGGGTTAAGCTGACCGCTCTCCCTGGGCTGGCAAGGAGGGGCAGTTTGAGGCAGGAGGATCAGTGAGCGCTCCAGGTTTCTGCACGGACTCAGGGCAGGGGTGACAGAGAGAGTGCTAGGGAAGGTGTGGAAGTGAGTCATCAGCAAGGTGGTGATTAGCTTCCAAATGAGGAGGATGAGCTTACAGACACTTGGTGTCAGGTCAGGGTTTCCGGAAACCATGTGTACCCCTTCCTGATGGCGATTTCTCCCCCACAGGTCCTAGCTGCCTACCAGGATGCAGTGAGTTTGTCTGCCACGGGATTTTATAAGTATGTAGGGTGCTAATCTCACCCTTCTCACAGTGTGCCATCACCCTAGCTTCCCAGGCCCCTGCTAGCATGGAGTTCCATCAGCCATGGTCAGGAGTGACCAGTTCTACCAAAACTCATATCCCTTCCGTGGACTTCCACTAATTTTTCACTTAACGATGTTCTAAAATACATGGGGCTACTGAGCTAGGCCCCAAGGGGGCAAAAGCATGAGCTGCCATCGGAAGACCCCATTCTCCTTCTGGTCTTAATAAGCTTTTCCCCTTTGGAAAATCAGTGATTCCTTCTGAACCTCTTTCCTCATTTATGACAGAATGGGACAGTTACCAACCACTCCTCCATCAGCATCCCCCTATGAGAGCCAGGTTGCGGGGGGTCCCATATTCTAAGTTACCCTGGCATGTTATTTTGTACTATGCATCGGTTTTCATTCTGGAGGTTTTCCTTCAAAAGAATGAGAGGATGATTTAGAGCACATGGTCTTGTTACAAAATGTGGAATTCAGCATAGCTTAAAGTGAGATTTAGAATAGAACACATATCTCCTGCAACTTTAAAAGTCAGCAGCTTGAAGAGCTAGAGATGCAGCCCATCTGATTTAGAAGCTATGAAAAGATATGATAATATTGACTGTCAGCCATATTGTTCTAGCTTTCTCTGGGAAATTTAACTAAGACCTATCCTGTCACAGATCAATGGATCTGGCAAATAGGTCATTGTTTGCTTAAATTTTTTTCTTTTTGTAAATATATGAATTTATTTTTATTTTTTAGGCAAAGTAATGTTTTGCCACTGCTCCCTGGGTTATGTAATATTTGACCTACCCAAACACAGACTAGTGCAGATTTTCTGATACATTCCTATTTCATTTTTTTTTTAAGATTTTATTTCATTATTTTTAGAAAGAGGGGAAGGGAGAGAGGCGGAGAGGGAGAGAGACATCAATGTATGGTTGCGTTTCACCTGCCTCCAACCACAGACCCGACTGGAGACCTGGCCTGCAACCTGGTTATGTGCCCTGGCTGGGGAATCGAACCTGCGACCTTTGGGTTCACAGGCCGGCGACTTAACCACTGTGCTACCAGCCAGGGCCTATTTCATTTTTGAAGTTGATAAAACTGGGGTTATGTAAGGGAACACTCAGGTGAAGATGGTGAAGTGAGAGGTCAAAGCGAGTTGTGGTTTCTTCTGGGAGAAGCTATTTTTCTCAGCCCCGTATTGATTTTATATCCATGCAGATTCTGATCATATCACATTATTTCTATGTAATATATAAAATGTAGCATACTATAGATCCTGGTGTAAGAATACACACACACCTACCCATGACTTAGGCAAAATTGGAATTATATATGATACTCAGGACTGAAAAAGAAAAAAATGTATGAGAACACCTACTTTTATTAATACTTTCCTCAAATCATTTATTGACACTTAGAAGGGACTGGTATAGATGAGGAGTAGTGCAGACAGGTGGCAGCCCCCAACCCTTGAACAGGTGACCGACTAGGTGTAAAGAGCCCAGAGTCAGCACAGGAGCCTTTTGTCCCAAGATCTTGAATTTTAGCTCATAGATCTTTTGGAGTGTGACTCCCATGTCCTTCATGAGCTCAGGGACCTGTTACCTCTGTTTCTACCACATAGGGGCCAGCACGCTGATACTAAACACCACTCAGGTGCACAGAGTGATTCATATGAGGGCCATTGGCAAAACAGACAGTGCTCGGGAATGCCTGGGTTTCATTAGCATGTCGAAATACTCAAAACACATGAACTTTTTGGAAGAACAGAATAATGAAAAAACAAAACCTCTGGGGTCTTAAGATCTTGTGGGACAAGCCATTTGTGTGTGTATGGGGGTGGGTATACGTATTCCTCTTAATATACTCGTATGTGCAATATTTCTTGTTTTCTGCCCCAGAACACCCAACCTTGGCTACAGCTTTGAGACCAACTCAGGGAACGCCTTCCACTACTTCTCTTATGGGGTGGCTTGCTCTGAAGTGGAAATTGATTGCCTAACAGGGGATCATAAGGTAAGAAGTTTGCAAAACTTCAGTACTAAGGAGGGAAAATAGAGAAGAGACACAACTGAACTGGAAGACCAAGAGACAGACTCTGTGGTTGGGACAAATGATGCCTTACATCATGACTTGGCAAACTTCCTGTAAGTTTAAACTTACAGGGGAGTAAAAACTCTAGGCTTCGGGCCACAGAGATACTGCATCAACTGTCATTGCCACAACCAAACAGCCACAGATGTGTAAAAACAAGTGAGCATGGCTGTATTCCCATACATGTTACTGGTGCACACGGGATGTGAATTTCATGTTTTGAAGAGTTTTCATATGTCACCACGTGTTCTTTTTACTTGTGTCGGTTACTTAATGAGAAAACCATTGGTAGCTCACAAGCTGTACAAAGAGAGGGGAGGGCTGGATTCAGCCCATGGAATGTAGTTTGTTGGACCCCTTCCTACCTGATCAACCTGTAGCCCCAGGAGCCTGCAGACCTGCCTCTCCCACTCACGAAGGGGTGGGTTACTGAGACCCTTGCCACTCTAGTCCCTTACCCAGCTGCTGCTAAGAACTCCCACTTCTGCAGTGGTGATGGCAGTGGAGACCAGTGGGCGGTGAGCACTCCTGCCCTGAGCACCTTGCTTGGAAAAGCACTATCTGGGCCAGTACTTCGTAGTCTAAGGGTCACCAAGACCCACCTACCATTCTATACATCCTTCTTTCTCAAACTGCTTTTATTTCGCTGTCCTCTGTAGAACATTCGCACAGACATTGTCATGGATGTTGGTTCCAGTCTGAATCCGGCCATCGATATTGGGCAGGTAAAGCTCACGGACAGGGAAGGAACCTGGGTGCTGATAGACTTGGCTATGATGGGCCCCACCCCCTTCCTAGGGTCACCAGCCACAGCATCTTGTCCAATGTCATTTTCATGTGGGTCTGAAGGTGGTACCAAGAGCGTCTTCCTCGGAGTGGGATTTAGATGGAACATCTTCACCTGCCCTGAGGCAGGTTTTAATCGGAAATTATGCCTGCTGGAATCTCTGACAAGTCTGATGATGACCTTCAGTGTTGATGCCTGTGTTCCCTCTATGCCAATGCCTGGTGAAGGGCCAGAGAGGTTCTCCTGGGTGGGCTGGAGCCAGGTAAACAGCACAGGGCTATCTGCAGCTTCTTTCCCCAGTCTCAGTGGCCTGGTGCCAGCTGTGGGAAGCAGTACCTGTCCCTGGGGGTGCGGGAAGCAGTATGTCCATGGTCTCTGTCTGCCCTGCAGGTGGAAGGGGGCTTTGTCCAGGGCCTGGGCCTCTTTACCATGGAGGAGCTGCATTACTCACCCGACGGGGTTCTGCACACACGTGGCCCCAGCACCTACAAGATCCCTGCATTTGGCAGCATCCCCACTGAGTTCAGGGTGTCCCTGCTCCGTGATTGTCCCAACAAGAAGGCCATCTACGCATCCAAGGTACTGTTACCCTGGGTCTGGGCTGCCTTCCTGTCTGCACTGTGGGAGGCTATGGGTGGTGACAGGGGTTCCAGCCACCTGACATGTGGGTCCACAGGGGCCTTGTCTGGAAGAGTGGAGAGGGCCTGACACTGGTTTTGGCAATGATAGTGGAGAGGCAGGCAGTCCTGCCTGAGAACCAGGGAACTGGGTTGAGCATGAGAGCACCTCCTTGCGGGTGAAGCTGGCTCCTTGGGTGTAGTGAGGAGTTCCTTAATGCAATCCTGTGGTCCAATCCTGACCTGCACCCGTGTCTCAGGTGTGCACCCTTGATGTTTCATCCCAGAGGTGACCTCACAAATGCAGCACCCATCATCTCATGAGAACCAGCATATTCACTGAAAATAGGGCAGTGCCTCTGTGTACCAGTCACCCCCTTCAGTGGCTGCCACTTGACCTTGAGATTTGGTCAGCATGCCTGAAGGATGATAAACATCCTCTGCTTCTTCTCTGTCCCCCATAAATATGAAAAACAATGGTTGAAAATCAGTCGCGTTGACTGATACAGTTCTAGGTCTAAGGAAGACAGATAATCACTTGTAAGCAGTGAAACCCATCTGCTTGCTCATCTCATGGGTTATGTTACCATGGGAGAGTCTGGGACACTTTGCAGTCCCTTCCATTGGCTGGTGATAAAAATGCAGTTCTGTGGGGCCCACCCCTAGAAGTTTTGATTCAGTAGGCCTGGGGTAGGGCCCCGGAACATGCATTTTTAACAAGTGTTCCTCGTAATTCTGATACAGATAGTCTCTGGTCTGTGCTTTGGGGAACAAAACCCCCTCTGCTAGGAAAGGTTTTAATGCTTGTTTGCAATGATGTGTATATTCCAGTAGATGCTGTAAGTATGACAATGGCACCTATAAATGCTGGTGTCAGAGTTGCAGGTAGATTATTTCCCTAGGTTTAAAACTGTGAGGAAAGAGTTGAAGCTCATGTCAGGTTTTATGATATGGTATAACTATTTACTATGACTTTTAATGGTACATTATATTTGCATGATGTCATCAGAGAATCACACAGAGTCCAAAGAAATATGCCAACGAGGTTGAGTCCTTTATGAGGTTGATTGTTGTCAGCGCCTGATGAATGGAGGCTGGTTGGTGCTGGTGGACGTAGTTCCGGCATAACAGGCCCTCCTCTGGGACTGATTTCCTGTCCCCTGCTCTGTCCCCTCAGGCGGTTGGGGAGCCCCCGCTCTTCCTGGCGGCTTCCATCTTCTTTGCCATCAAGGATGCTATCCGTGCAGCTCGCGCTCAGCATGCAGACAACACCAAGGAGCTTTTCCGACTGGACAGCCCTGCCACCCCGGAGAAGATCCGCAATGCCTGCGTGGACAAGTTCACCACCCTGGTATGATGCCTCTCAAGCACCCGCTTAGTCTGGGGAGCAGGGCAGAGGCCTGTGCCCTGCAGGGAAGGTCTGCAGAGGGCGCAGGGAAACAGACATTAAGCTCCCTTTCAGCTGGGCAGCCTTAGGTCAGCGCCACCTCCCACTAGCCAACCTTGAACTTGCAGGAAAATAACAAGAAACCCCCTTAAACTGCAGCTCGGAGCTGGGGCTTGTTAGAGAAAGGAGGGCTGTTTGATACAAAGCTGTTACCCACAGATTTCATGATTTTTCAGCAAGATGAAGCTGATGGTTAAGACTCAGTAAGAGCCTAATTTAGTGTCCATCGCTAGCATGATTTTTGAGACCCTTCTTTATTAAAAACACCATGTGAGGTACCATGGAGATGAGGAGAAAAAGAGAAACAAATTCATTAATTAGATGACCCACATTTGTTCTGTGATTACCACGTGCCATGCCGGTACTGGGGACACACAGGGGCCCCTGACAACTTTGCAGCCTTTTAGGAAACCAGATGAACTCATCGTATGGTGACTGGTTGCTGCCTCGAGGAGGTGTGGCCCCTGCACACAGTATCTTCAGCTGCCTTTGCAACAGCAGCTTCTGCTGCAGTAGCAGGACCAGGTCCTTCCTGATCCCCAAGTTGGAGTTCCTCCTGGTTGTTTGGTGGGGACTTTGATAGGCCCTTTGGGTTTAGTGGTGAAGTGGGTACTGATGGACCCACAGTGTTTCAGAGATGGGGAAGGTTCAGGTGTTGGGAGGTGACGTGTGTATAAGAGGGTAGGAGGGACTCTGCCTGGGTGGTTCAATTGGTTGGAGCAGCATCCCATACACCAAAAAGCTGTGGGTTTGACCCCAGGTCAGAGCACATACCTAAATTGCAGGTTCAGTTCCCGGTCAGGGAACATGTGGGAAGCAACCAATCGATGCTTCTCACATTGATGTTTTTCTTGCTCCTTTCCTCTCTTTCTAAAATCAAGTAACATGTCTTTGGGTGAGGATAAAAAACAAACAAACAAACAAACAAAAAAAAACAAATAAACAAATAAAAAAACAGGGCTGGCAGAGACATGGACTATGGGAAGACCCTGGAGTTAGTTCTCTGTTGTTCCTTCCTAGTGTGTCACTGATGTACCAGAAAACTGTAAACCCTGGTCTGTAAGGGTCTGAAGAGAAAACCCCCAGAGGACTCATCCTATGCCTCTCTGGGTCTTTCACGGAGCATGGGACTCGAATCTATCCAAGGGGCAGGATGACAAGGCTGTGATTCAGCTGAATGGTGTTTGGAAGAACATTGAATGCATTGGAAGATACTGATCAAAAATGTGATTTGCAAACATAATGACAAGCAAATTTCCGACCAATAGGCCTAAGACCAAAGTGGCTAATGCAGTTAAGGGTCATTTCATGGCTGTGCTAATCATGGATGTGATTAAATCGATTTAGGAAGTGTTTGTGCTGCCTCCACGCACTTGACAGGCTGTTTAACCCCGAGTGTCTGGCCTTGGGGTTAAACCCACCCCAAGGTGGGTTGATGAATCCCACCAACCTCCAGAAGCTTAAGTCAAACTTACTTTAAATCCATGTGCCTTCCTCAGAAACCTTTCCTTCAAACCAATGAATGTCATGTTGTAACTTCGGATCTGCACTCAATTTCACAATGGGGCAGTGGGGTGAGATTCAGGCCTGTAACGACCTTTGGATAATTGGAGAAAATAAAGAATGACAGAAATTCAAGGTTAATTGGATTTGATTTTGTTAAGCTGCATGAAGTAAGATTACTCCATAATACCAAAACCCAACAAACCCAATTATTGAGCACCTACAATGTGCTAGGTTTCTTTTCTTCCCCTTTGTGTATGGTGTATGTCAAACAAACAAACAGGAAAAGAAAGAAAGACAAAGACAAAAAGATCAGGTTTGAAATCTTCCTTTGAAGCCAGAGTAACTTCCATCTAGAAATGATACCCCTGAAAATCAAGATCAGCCAGAAGAAAAACAGTCAAGGAGCCTAGTTTCTCATCCAGCTCTGTTTCTATCTGTGTGACCTTGGAAGTCACTTCCCTTTACTGTAGTTCACTTTACTGCAAAATGAAAGGATTGGACCGGAATAATCTCTAAGGTCTTCTCCAGCTCTAAAAGTCTATAAATATATGACCTGAAAACTCCAGTTATATAAGGAATCTGCAGTTACAACAACTTGGTTCCCTTACTATGATGTCATATCTGGGCCCAGTGAACTGTGCTAAGATTTTCCCTAGTCCTTTAGGTGGACAAAAAACAAGAGCAATGCAGCCATCTCTGCAGTTGCTCCGACAGGTGATTGCATCACAATGTGGTACTAGGTGGGTGATGTAGCATTGTCATGTGCCTTCTGCTTCAAAGACTCACATTTGGTCAGACAGGGTTCATGGTTCCGGCCATGGAAGGCTGGAGGAAACCATGCAGTTGAGCCTGGAGCTTGATGCCACTAATAAAACTGTTAGCCAGATGGTATATGCGAAATGCTTAACCACACCACACACTAATGTTTGCCATATTGTAGCCAGCCTTCATTTCTGAAGAAGGCACACACCCAACACTCACAGGCCCTCACCCACTGGCGCCCCCACATTTTCCTGCAAAATTCCCTTCCAACCTGATTAAAACTAAAGAGCTTACAACATTGAACCGGTATTTACATTGCTATCCACACATGTCTGTTCCAAACAGAGTTTCTGGAATGTTTTCTAGGACAGTGATTTTCAACAGGTGTACTGCAAGAATTTTAAAAACATGTGATACTGGGCTAGTCAGGGAACACTGACTTTTTTCCCTTTAGATTGTTAAATAAAAAAATGACAATAACCAACACAGCAATAGCCATCCAGTGTCAATGCTCTGTCTTGAACCATAAATATATAGGTTATATAATAGAGTTGCCCCCCCACCTCTTTTTTTTTTTTTTAGATTTTATTCACTATTTCCAGAGAGAGAGAAAGGGAGAGAGGCAGAGAGGGAGAGAGACATCAATGTATGGTTGCCTTTCACCTGCCTCCAGCCACAGACCTGACTGGAGACCTGGTTTGCAACCTGGTTATGTGCCCTGGCTGGGGAATTGAACCTGCAACCTTTAGGTTCGCAGGCCAGCGCCTCATCCACTGTGCCACCAGCCAGAGCTAAAGTTGCATCTTATTGGTCATGTCACATAATAAGGTTGCATCTGATTGGTTAATTTTTGCCATGGGACGACAAAGGGTGAAAATCACTGTTCTAGGGCTTCTACCTTGATACTGAGAAGTGTCAGCTGTTGTTTTTGAGGCCAGAACGGCTGATCAAGGACTATGAATTCCCTTCTGAGCTGAGGAGCAGAGGCAAAGCAAAGTGGTCAAGAAAATCAAAAGGGCACATACATGTTTTGTGAAGTGAAGTTCTGCCTTGAATCTTTAAACTACCTCATGTCTACAGAGCGAGGAGGATCCTTGTTCACCAGGATGCTACCCCGCTGCCTGCAGTATCGCACTGGAACCTGCAGAGGGCAGTGGAAGACTGGGAGTGTGACCGTCGCCTCCGCTGGCCCAGGGCTTCGCATGCACCTATGGTTAGTTACTAGGGAACTGATTCTGTCTGGCAGAGTAGGTTCAATCCCTTCAAAGATCTCTCAGAGAGCTGGAATGGAAGCTGACTTAGGGTTTCATGTGGACAAATATCTCCTCAAAGGAGCTCTTCGAAGACACGGGTCAGCTGTAAAGTCTGGGCTCCTCACAATGTCTAGCAGGGGAGATAGGCAAGTCTTTCCTGAGTGTGCCCCTTGCCAGGTGCTAAGTGTAGTGCTTTACTTACAGGGTCTGTTTAATCCCCCCAGTGCTCTTAAGGGGTGGGATGTTAACCCCTGTAATGCCATGAAAGAGAAGCCCTAGCCACAGCCAGACAGAGGGCTCACTCAGGGACATTTGCTCCTGGACAAAGTACCATGGCCCATGGGCTGCGTGTGGGCCATGCAGGCGGGGCCGGGAAGCCTGGTCTGGACCAGGACTTGGTCAGTCTGTTGGAGTGGATTCATGCTGAGCAGGCCCACGGAGGCTGGGGGAGGCACCAGAATGCCTGTCTGTTCACCAACAGGCAGGGTAGGATTCTCATGCTGGCGTGGCCAAGCTGCTGTACTTCTGTCCAGAGGCAGAGGGTAAACCTCCTCCCACTTCAGAGCCAAGGTGGCTGGGAGACCAGGAAGGCCTGGGGGAGACGAGATGGCTGGAGGTTGTAGGAGGGACCCCAGGCAAAGGATAAGGACAGAAATAGTCCTAGCTGATGGATTTATGACTGGGGACATCCCTGAGACCATGATATTTTTATCTTTAGCTGAGGGGGAAGCCTAGAAACCATTCCCTTGGCTGCCTATTTTAGATCCTTGAATAAAGCTATTTGGAGCGTGCAATTTCCCGGACCTGCTGAGGTTGGAGTTATCCTGGGGTCCCCAGGCTCAGGGGCCTGCCCTTTTGTTTCCATCCTGAACTGTGGGGGAGTGCTTGTTCTCTCAGGCAGGAGACAGATCCTGTGACAGCCTTGTCACTGAAAACAAAGCAGCCCACTTCACTGCTGGCAGTGGAAATGTCAGGTGCTGTCCAAAGAATTTTGGGCATCACTTACGCCCTTAAACTGGCCTGGCCCTAGCCTTACACAGTCCCCAAGACCAACTCAGCATTCCCAAGTTGGAGGGACCTTGGAGACCACCAAGTTCAAGCTCTTTGTTTTAGAGCTGTGAAACATAAGCCCACTTAGGGTTCCACAGCCCTTTAGTGAACGAGATGGGCTTAGGCCAAGGCTGCCTGACTAGTGGTCCAGGCTGATTGAACTACATCCACTCATCAAGTGAGCCTTCTCTGATGCATGAGGGTCAGATTTCTGGGCCATATGACAGAAATCTAGTTACGCTGGTTGGGAAGAAGATACGGAAAGTTTGGGGCCCAAGATGAACACTGTGACAAAGGAGGGGCATAAGCCCTACTGCTGCCTGAGCTCCTAGGACAGGAAGCTAAAGTGGGATCCCTTTTTAAGAGGCAAAAACAGTAAGTGCAAACCATCCTTTTGGTCCAAAGTGAGGTGCTAAGCCATTTATGCAAGACTTGTGGAGGGGGTGGCTGGAAACTGCCCTTATCACCTTTAGCTCATCACCTATCTCAGGAGGATATAGGATTAAAATACAGAGTGTGAGAGGTTGGAGAGAGAACATTTCTTTGAGGGAGCAAGCTGTACCTCATCCTTTCCAAAGAGGAGAGAGAGAGAAAAAGAAGTGGGGAGGGGAGGGGAAGAGATTATCCCCCTACACCAGGCCATTGGATGGGGAACTTCAAGCCGGCCACTCAGAAACCCAAACCATGAGAGCTACTTGAGAACCTGTGTGTGGCCACACTAGAGGAAACCACCCAGGAGGACTGCCTGGGGGTGGTGATGGTGATGTAACCTCACTCAACAGAAGGAGGGACTGATCTTGTGCCCTGGAATCAAAATAGCCTTGGGTCAGCTTTCTCAGTGTGGCCCATGAGAAATGCACATCCTTGCCCCACTTCCTCTGTCCTAGCCTGACATCACCCCCTCCCCCCACCCCACTTTTAGATGGGAACAAGGCAGTAGAGCTCTCTACT
>PVIW01015691.1:0-18964 GCA_004026585.1 Noctilio leporinus | reverse complement strand
TGTGACATACCATGTGGTCTATCTTGGAGAATGATCCATGTGCATTTGAGAAGAATGTGTATTTTGCTTCTTTGGGGTAAAAGACTCTGTATACATCAGTTAGGTCCATTTCCTCTAGAGTGTTGTTCAATGCCACAACATCTCTGGGGATTTTTTGTTTGGAAGATCTGTCCATTTTTGATAGTGGGGTATTAAAATCTCCTACTATTAATGTGTTACTGTCTATATCTTTCTTAAAGTCTTCCAAGATTTTCCTTATATATTTTGGAGCTCCTATATGGGTGGGTATATGTTTATCAGAGGTGTTTCTTCCTGATGGATTGTTACCTTAAGTATTATGAAATGTCCATCTTTATCCCTTTTTATGGCCTTCATTGTAAAATCTATTTTGTTTGAAATCAGTATTGCTACTCCGGCTTTTTTTTCATGTCCATTTATTTGATATATAGTTTTCCATCCCTTCACTCTCAATCTGTGTCGATCTTTTGTTCTGAGGTGGGTCTCTTGAAGACAGCATATATGTAGGTCATGTTGTCTTATCCATTCAGCTACCCTATGTCTTTTGATTGGTGCATTTAATCCATTTACATTTAAGGTTATTATTGATTGATACTTATTCATTGCCATTTTGTCCCTTTGGGTCTGTATTCCTCTTTGGCTTTCTCTATTTCTTCATTTTATTTGTTTACTTCTTTTTATAGCAGACCCTGGAGCATTTCATGCAATGCTGGTTTGGTAGAGATGTATTCTTTTAGTTTTGTTTTGTGTGTGTGTGTGTGTGTGTGTGTGTGTGTGTGTGTGTGTGTGTGTGAAGCTCCTTATTTCTCCTTCTATTTTTAATGAGAGCCTTGCTGGGGAGAGTATTCTTGGTTGCAGGCCTTTGGTTACCATTACTTGAAATACTTTTTGCCATTCCCTTCTGGCTTGAATTGTTTCTGTTGAATAATCATTTGATAGCTTTATTGGAGCCCCTTTGTATATTATTTGTCTTTTCTCTCTTGATGCTTTTAGGATTCTCTCTTTGTCTTTGAAATTAGCCACTTTCATAATAATAATGTGTCTTGGTGTTAGTGTGTTTGGGTTGATCCTCATTGGGACCCTCTGTGCTTCTTGAACTTGATTAATGTTTTCACTCATGTTAGGGAAATTTTCTATCATGACTTATTTGAACAGGTTTTCCATTCCTTGTTTCTCTTCTCCTTCTGGTATCCCTATAATACGGATGTTGTTATGTTTCATGTTGTCCTGCAGCTCTCTTAACCCCTCTTCAGTCTTATTCAGCCTTTTTTTATTCTCTTGTACTGTCTTGGAGTATTTGTCTACATTATCGCTGATCTGGTCCTCTGATTCCTCTAGCTTATTGTTGATTCCTTCTACCGTATTCTTCAATTCATAAATTGTACTCTTCATTTTTTCCTGGCACTTATTGATAGTTTCCATGTCCTTTTTCATGCTGATGTAGTTCTCAGTAAGTTCCTTGTAACTTCCCTGGAGTTCTTCATCATTTCCATTGAGTTCTTTATACTTCTCTTGGAGTTGTTTATAGTTTTCTTTGATGTGGCTAAGCTCACTGAGCTTCTCTGTCATCATTCTTTTGAATTCCTTATCTGGTAGTTCAGGTGTCTCTGTTTCATTTTGTGGAATTTCTGGGGATTCTTCCTTTCCTTTTGGTGATGGACTGATTCTTTTATTCCCCATTTTGGGTGTCTGTTCTTGCTTCCTTTTTATTTATTTATTTATTTTTGTTCTTTCCTTGGGTTAACCTGCTTTGCTTCCTTGCCTTAGTTGAGCACCCTTCTGTGATCAGAGATTTGTGGAATTCAATGTTGCCATCTCCCAGATTTTCTCCACTTGCTGTTCTTGGTGTGTCCTTTATTTGGGCTTTCTGGTTATATTCTGGACCTGTAAGCTATTCTCCTGCTGGTCTCCTCTGCCTCTGGGCTGTGCTCCCCTGTGTTCAAATTCTGACCGCTCCAATTCTTAGGGTCCTGAAGACATCTCACGCTATCTTGTCCTCTAGCTGCTCTGGTACTCAAGAACATCATCAGCACTGCCCTCTACTCTGTCGCCATGTTCCACACCTGTTAAGACATTTTTAACACATGCTGATAATGACTGCTGTCACAATACAATTTAACAATTTTTTTGAATGAACTTAAATACAACTAAGCACTACTGGAGCCATCTTGCAGAAAAAAACAAATGAACTTTTTGTCCAAACCACTATTATTAATACTATTTTGAAAATGATGTATTTATTTGAAGTGGAGCTGGTGCAGAAGAGCTAAGATTTCTTGAATACCCACTGTGTATCAGGTTCTCTACTTTATTACATAGATTGTCTTCTCTAACGCATGGAAGTTTTCAAGCAGGTACATATCACTTCCATTTCCATTTTATTTTTTAAAGCATTTTGTTGATTTTTTGGAGAGAGAGGAAGGGAGGTAGAAAAACATTGATCAATTGTCTCTTGCACACCCCGAATCAGGGACCTGGCCTGCAACCCAGGCATGTGCTCTAACTGGGATTTGTACTGGTGACTTTTTTATTCTAAGGCCAGTGCTCAGCCCATTAAGTCATGCCAGCCAAGGCTGTGTTTTAAAGATGAGGAATCTGAGGCACACTTGCTCAGGATCACATACATAGTAGAGCCAGGATTTGTATAAAAAAAATCTTATTGCAATCTGTAAACTTACCCCCTATTATCTAAAACTTCTCAGTGCAGTTGCTTGTACAGGGTGGGCAGGATAAAATGGCAAACTTTTAGTAAAATAAACAACATTCTGTAAAACTGTTATGTTTTGAAATAAACTTATTCTTATATGTAAATACATAAACAGCCATTATTTTTTAATTGTTAAAAAAAAGTCTCCATTTACTATAGTAATAGACTTAATTCAACTTCAGAATCTTGAGCACACTTTAATTAACTTTTCTTTATCCATGGATATCATGTTTTCAATCTTAGCTTTAACACCCTCTTTATTGGAATGAGATTGTTTATTAACCTCTCTCTCTCACAAATGCTGCATACATAATAGTCTAAAAGATTTGCATCTGGTGAACTAGGTAGCCAGATTTCCTTTGACCAGAATTCAGGAACATTGACACTGATAAATTCTTGCCCCTTTTTGGTGTTATGTGCTTGTGTACCATCTTGTTGGAAGATAAAATGATATCCATTTGCAACTTGCTTGGTCCATGGTACAACTACTTCTCTCAAAACATCAAGGTAAACATCAATAGTCACCTTCAAGCCTTGTGGGAAAAAATGCAGGGTCATGATATTTTCTTCATTACTGACAACACCTAACACCATCACTGTAGCAGAAAATTTCATTTTCATGGCAATTGGGACTTCAGTAAGATTCTTACAGAGCCACCTATTGTGTCTTCTGTTGACTATTTGGTCCTGCTGAAAGTTCTTTGCATTGGAGAAGAAAATCAGAGGGTTTTTTTTTTTTTTTCCTTTGGTATTTTTCAATGTTAACAGTTTCCTTGCATTTTCAAAGAACTTTCCCTTTGTCTGCTGTGTCATAAACTGGTGTCTTCTAAGAACATACAATCTGTATCTGATATCTTCAGGAATTATATTGCAACCCATTGCATCTGACTTCTGCGGTTCTCTTGCTATGGAGTGCATTAAATTTCCTAGATCTTCATTGATGATCTCCTGAATTCTGTGTACAATATGTGGACATGTGTGATCCTTCCATACCTTACGCATTTTCCTTGTTAGTGTGGTGACATCAGGATCAGCATCATACACCTTCAAGTTGTAAACTGTACATAAAGGGATGTTATTAAAGTCTGCAATTTCCTTAGCAATTGGCCCTGCACCGAGTCCAGAAATTATAGTTGCTTTAACATCTTATTTTTTTTGACATGACAGCTGCTCTCAAAATGTAATACTTTATATCTGAAACAATGATGTTAGCTCATAACCTTAGAGACACAGTTTTTCAAAATTAATAAGAAGCACATGAAATAAGAAGATGCACATTATTGACAATTTATTGTGTGCACACTGTATATGCTAGTTTGAACTTCAGGGACAGAAGTAATCTTCATTATCATGCTTATTAATACTGCCTGCCTTCTCTCCTAGATTATGATGTCCTTAAGATTAGGGATGAAGTCTTTCTCATTTCCATACTTAATACCTAGCTGAGGATTTGGAACAGAGATAATTCATTTCATGGGTGTGTAAGTTTCACTAAGATTCTGGTTCTGGTCTCCAGACATTGTTGAATTTAGCCATGGCCATATGACTTTCATAGGCCAATGAAAAAAGTAAGGAAAAAAAAAAAAAAAACACCTAAAAGCGGTATGTTTCACTTCTTTGTAGGAGTATTTTAGAGACTTGGTGTGATTCTCCATGCTCTCTTCCTTTGCTGTGGCAAACCCTAAAACCTCATGTTGGTGTGAAGGAATTTTAAGATGGTAGATCCAATAATTGTTATTGGTTGATTAATAATTAATATATCTTCATAATTCCTACCTCTCATTTTCCATTTCAATAATATCAGCATAATTATCAGAATCTTTTTTGAACCAGTCACTTTCATAAAGAGTGACAATGAAGTAAAAGTGGTCTGAGAAGCCTCTTATTTATTTATAATCTAAGAAGCAGGATTACATTTTTTCACAAATTTTTCAAATACTGACTTCAGTCTTAATTTGTAAATTTCTCATACTGCAGGCCCATATTTGTGTGCCAGGAACTATCTTAGGTGCTGGAGATACACAAGTGGACAAAACAAACAAGTATCTTCTCTTCTGCAGCTTACATTCCAGATGGGTTGACAAAAAATGAGTGTATTATATAGTACATTAGAAGGTATTAAGTGCGATAGAGAAAAGTAAAGGAGGAAGGGTGGATAGCATAATTGAGGGGTTAGGTTACAATTTTAAGTGAGGTGGTCAAAGAAAGCTCCACTAAGAAGTCTGAGACAGAGCCATGAAAATATCTGAAAGAACATTCCAGGCAAAGGTAAAGCAACTGAGAAGTGCCTGAGGCAGGGGTGTGTTTGGTACTTTTGAAAGGCAGTGTGAAGGCTGGTAGTCAGAGAGGTAAAAAGGTGGGGGCAATTCATGAAGGAATTTGGAGGCCATTGGGAGGACCTTGCTTTTTACCCTAAAAAGGTGTAAAAGAATTAAAAGCTTCTGTTTTTTTTTAATGTTCTACTGTACATGTTTATTAGAGTTTCTAACAGCCAATTGTATGCATTTTTGAGTAAACAAAGTTTGAGGGACACAACAAAAGTACTCCTATCTTAGCTAGATCTCCATTCATATCCCATTCTCTCATCTTTTACTTAGCCTTTCCTTGTGTTACAATAGTAGTTACTGGTTGTTCATTGTGTCTCCGGTCTACATCCTCCTTATCGCTTTTACACAATGGGAATAATGTCATAAGTCCTTTAGCCTTGCTTCTTCTACCACTAAAACCTCTATTTCATAGGACTGGGAAAGTGGATTTCCTCAACTACTGTTCATAGCCATTCATCCCAGTTATGCTATCAACTAAAATTGGTACTTCCACTGAACCATTAAAATGCATTCACCATTACCTAATGCCTTTGAAGGATTACCTAGAGCTGTGCCTTCTAAACCTGCTCTTTCAGAAAAAAAAAAAAAATGTACCCTGGGTTTATTATCTGAACTCTTCACAGAAACCCCTTTTCTATAATTTAATGTTATTTTTATATTTTTTATAGAGGTCTAGCTGAGAAAAATCCATGTGAAGAAAGAACCGGTGACTTTTGTCAAAGTTTGTTTACAATTGTGTTCAATATCCTTTACACAAGGAGCCATATAATAAATACATTTTAATTATGTTTTTCCTGTGTATTTGATGACCCACCCATCATATACATATATCTCAGTTTGAGCAATTAAGACCTAGGCGCACTGGTTTTCAAAGAGTGAGGCCTGGGTGATATCATCATCACTTGAGAACTTATTAAGAATGCGTATTCTCAGAATTCAACTCAGACCTACTAAATCAGAAACTCTGGGGTTGGAGCACAGCAATCTGTGTTTTGTCATGCCCTGGAGGGGATGCTAATGTACACTAAAGTTCAAGAACCAATGCTTCAGCAGATGCTTCAGACTCCAGGAAAAATTATGGGAGTTGGCACATCAATATTTTGGGTTATGCCCATTCCCTTTCCAGCTGCCAACTGCTGTGGTATTTACCTTTTCTCACCTTATCCCTATCCCCTCATACCTTGTTCTTCTTTGCCCTACTGGTCTCCTTTCCTTTCTTAGAACACATCATGCTTCTTGCTGACTTAGAACTTTACTCTGGCTGTTCTCTTTCCTTGCAGCACTCCTCACCATGCCTTCTATTAATGGACAATGTCTTGTTGTTCAAATTTCAGCTTATGGGATAGCTGTTCAGAGACACCATTTGCAATCAACTAATTTAAAGTAGCCAACAAGTCAGTCATTCCATAATGTTACTTTCTTTCTCTCCATAGCATTTATCACCACCATCTTCCACATTACAAATTAGTTGCTTATTGTCTTGTCTCCCCCACTAGAATAATGGCTCCATGTGGATACAGACTTTTGTCTGTTTTGTTTACATTTGTATCTCCTATATCTACAATATTGCCTGGTACACAGTAACTCAGCAAGTGTTTGGAAAATAAATAGTTAAAAATTATTAGGAGTCAGGATACCTAAAACTGATACAGAAGAAAAATGAATAAATTATTTGAGCAATTGTGCGCATAATTTCTTCTAAAGCAGTTTATGTCCAGAAGGAAGGGTGAACTGAGATTCTGGACCCTTAGTTGGACTCAGTTCCAATTTGCTGTAAATTGATTAAGGATATGTCCATGTTGCATGTGATTTTTAAACAATATGACCCTTATATTTAAGCCAAACCACTTACTCTGGTGCTCAGCAACAACAACAAAAAAGACAAAGCTCTATTCCAAACCTGTGGAAAAAAATAGTTGTGCTGGATTTACTGAGAGATGGTACACAAGTCTTCAAGATGATACCATATTAAAAGATTTTCAACTGTGAATTTGACTATGCTTCATTTTCACTTTAGACTTACTTTGTAACCTTTTCCTTGACTAATATGTGACTTTACTATAAATGGGCTCTATGGCCCTTTCAAGTAACCTTAACATTACATTTATAAAATCCTCTATTCTTCCTTCCTTTCTTATTCTCTCCCTTTGTCCTTCTTTGTAAAAAAGCAATGAAGCAAGCCTAAACATAATGGAAAGTCACTCTAGTAGTTGAGGCCCATTCAAGGAGAATGAGCAAGTTGTGCAGAGGCCCAGCAGGGATGGGAGATGTGATATGTAGAAGGAGATCAAGGGAATGAGTAAAATATATTAAGTAAATAGTCTGAGAAATTAAATAAATATGTTGAAGACAATAGAATCCTTTTTTTTTTTTACTGTTCAAGAAGGCATTGCAAGTATGTAAAGAAATAAAGCTAAACTGAATCCTAAGATGTTGTTTGTAAATTAGATGTATTTATGTGAACTCAGTATTTAATATATACAATGTAGAAATAAATATAGATGTAAATGTGTAGATATACATACATACATATACATATACATACACACACACACACACACACACATATATATATATATATATAATTTGTATATGGGTATATGCATACCCACAAACACATGCACGCATACGTATGTACACACATATATCTTTTAACTCTGTTCATTAAGCAGTTCCTGGGAGCAGTGATACCCTGGTAGCAATAAGCACACTTAGTGTCCAGATACTGGTTTCTGAGTACCAGTACCACATAATGCTCAATAAAAAGAGCCAGAGCCCCTTTGAGAAACAACTGCATCTAGGAATGTGGCAAGAAAAGAACAACATGAACCTGGAACCTTTTACTTTTTCCAAATAAAGGTGTTCTCTAAAAATAATAAGGATATGTAAAAAGGATACAAGCCCTGGCTGGTGGCACAGTGGATAAGGCACTGGCCTGGGAACCCAAAGGTCACTGATTCAATTTCCCAGCTAGGGCACATAACCAGGTGGCAAGCGAGGTCTCCAGTAAGGTCCATAGCTGGAGGCAGGTGAAAGGCAACCATACATGGATGTCTCTCCTCTCTGCCTCTCTCCCTTCTCCTCCCTCTAAAAATAATAAAAATATTTTTTAAAAAGAAGGGGGAAGAAGATGGTGACACAGTAAAGAGCAGTGCTGATGGTGTTCTAGAGTGCCAGAGCAGCTGGAGGATAGGGTAAGGAACACGAGATGTCTGCAGGTCCCTACAATTGGAGCGGTAAACATCTGGACTCAGGGGTGCACAGCCCAGAGAACGCAGAGACCTACAGAAGAGCAGGTGGGACAGTTCCAAACTGGCCAGTGGGCCGAGGTCAGCTCTGGGCAGTGGCAGCTCTGCCCAGAGAGGTTGCTCTAACTGAAAACAGCTCCAGGCTCCCTGGTGACTAGAAATCTGAGCAGTGAAGTATGGACAGTGAATGCAAACTCCAGAGAGAATGAGGAATTGAACTCCTGCAGGGTAGGGACTGGGTGAGAGCCTTGCTCTGGAAGCTGAGAGAGAAGAAGCGCCTCCCTGGGCCAGAGGCTGAGGAGGAGAGGACCCTTGTTAGCAGGAGTGAGCAGGTAAGTGCAATGGCTGGAGTGGCAAGAGGGCCAAAAATTGTGCCGCTACACCACCCAGGGAGAGGACAACTCAAAGTCCCAGCAAGGGAAGAGGCCCAACACCAAACATCAACACTGGCACACAGGCTTCCACAAAAACTAGAAACTGCTTGCCAGGAACTTGCAGCTGGTACAACTTACGCACCCATTGAAGGCAACAAAGGCCTTCTCGAGGAGCTGAAGGGGGAGGAGTAACGTTAACCTGCAGACTGCACTGCAGACACTCTGGGGAGCCAAGCAAGCATCACAGAGGCTGTGGTGAAAAATTCCTCAAAGAGCCGGAAGCTTGGAGGATTAGCCTTCACCCTGGGGAGCCAAGCACTATCTGTGGACAGAGGCTACCTCCTCCAGGAGCTGAGGGGGTAGAGCCAGTCATCACAGCAGCCAACGAGGTTGCAGGCCATCCTGCCTTGGAGCCAGGTGTCCATCGCAGGAAGGAACCTCCTCCAGGAGCTGGAAAGAGAAGAGCAGCCATAGACAACACAGAAGCACCCTGCAGGTCTTTACTCAGACCAGTGAGAGAAGGGAGGGCCCTAAAACACCACCACCACAGAAACCCAGCTAGGCTACTGGAGGCCCAGTCTACCAGGGGACTGACACGCAGAATCAGCCCTGACTGTGACAGCTATAGGCCCTGCCACTCCAAAACCATACAGCTAATCTGTAGAAAGCAGAGATCTGACCAAGAAAAAGAGGCAGACTCAGGAAATGGATCTCTACTAATCTCAAGCACCTGAGTTGCACCAAGAGCTACATGAATTATTAATCCCTAACATATCCTTTTCAAAAGTTACTTCCAATCCTCACAATTAGTGCATGATAAGTAAATACTGTTTATATCATACTGTATCACAACTCACATAGTTTTACTCCTCCCCTATCTCAATCCACCTAAATACCTAAGACCCTCCTCCTACTCTTGTTTTAAAGCCTAATCTCCTGCTACAATTCATTCCCAGTCCTCAATCTAAGTATTCCTCCCCTCCCCAGCCACTTAAATCCTTTCTTGCTTTTTTCTTTCTTTCCTTCTTTCCTTCTTTCTTTTCTTTTCTTTTCTTTTCTTTCTTTCTTTTTTTTTTTTTTTTTTTTGTGGGCGTGATACTGGGGACTATACATTGTTTTTTTCTGCTAAAAGCACACAGGTCCTGGCTCCACCTGGAACAATCAGGGCTCTTTAAGGGTGGACAGGGAGGTAGATATGGCAATTATGTATATAGGCTTATACTTTCACTTACACTTGAGGCTTTCTGATTCTCCCCCTCCTAATTTCTATAAAATTCTCTCTCATATCCCTGCTATCCTTGCTACTATTTTACACCATTCAAAATTATCTATAGTTTAGTCAACTTAATCATTTTTCCCCTCATACAACAGTCTTATCATATCTACATCCCTATTAAGACTGGCTCAGTTGCGGCTGAGGGTGTGATTAAAAGTTGGGGTTACCTTGGAGGGTATGGGTATATAGCTAGGTTCATAGGCAGTCGAAAGGGGGATTAAAGGAGAAAAATATCTCTGAAGGTGTGGTTATTTTGCCTACCTGGTGGTTCTGTTTTAGGAGCAGCTCAAAAACACTGTATGAGAAAGGATAGAAGGAATGTCTCTCAATCAGCCAAATAGAAGGAAAGGAGCAACATATAAAACAAATCCAAAATACTACCAGACAGCCCACACAACATAAAGGCCACCCCAAGAGCAACAAGTGGAGGAAATCTAGGTGACTGCAACATTGAACTCCACAAATCTCCTAACACAGAAGGGTGCCCCACAAAGGCAGGGAATCAAAGCAGATTAATCCAAAAAAAAAAAAAAACACAAGCAACAACAAACACCCAAAATGGGAAAAAATTAATCAGTCCATCACCAAAAGGAAAGGAAGAATCCCCAGAAAGATCATTAAATGAAACAGAGGCAAACTATCAGATATGGAATACAAAACAATGATGATAGAAGCTCAATGAGCTCTACCAGCTCAAAAAAACTATAAATAATTCCAGGGGAACTACGAAGAACTCCAGGGAAGCTACAAGGAACTAACTGAGAGCTACATGAGCATCGAACAGGACTTAGAAACTATCAGTAAGACCCAGGAGGAAATGAAAAATACAATTTCTAAATTAAAAGAATACAGTAGAAGGAATCAACAGTAGGCTAGAGGAGGCAGAAGACTGGATCAGCTAGTTGGAGGACAATATAGACAAATACTACAAGACAGCATAAGAGAATGAAAAAAAAAAAAGCAGAACAAGAATGAAGAGATTTTAAGAGAGCTGCAGGACAACATAAAACACAATAATACCTCTATCATAGGGATACCAGAAGGAGAAGAGAAACAAGGAATGGAAAACCTGTTCAAAAAAGTAACGATAGAAAATTTCCCTAACATGATGAGTGAAAATGTTATTCAAGTTCAGGAAGCACAGAGGGTCCCAATGAAGATCAACCCCAACAGACCTACTCCAAGACACATTATAATTAAAATGGTAAATTTCAGACACAAAGAGAGAATCTTAAAAGTATCATGAGAGAAACAGCATATAACATATAAGGTGGCTCCAATAAGGATATCAAATGATTACTTAACAAAAACAATATAAGCCAGAAGAGAATGGCAAAAGATATTTCAAGTAATGGGAGACAAAGGCCTGCAACCAAGAATACTCTACAGCAAGGCTCTCATTCAAAATGGAAAAAAAAAAAAAAAAAAGGAATTTCCCAGACAGAAGAAGACTAAAAGAATACATCTCTACCATACCAGCATTGCAAGAAATGATCAAGGGTCTGCTTTAAAAATATAAAATGAAGAAACAGAGAGAGCCAAAGAGAAACACAGGTACAAAGTGGGAAAATGGCAATAAATAAATATCAATCAATAATAACCTTAAATGTAAATGGATTAAATGTGCCAATCAAAAGTCATAGGGTAGCAGAATGAATAAGAAAACATGACCCACATATATGATGTCTTCAAGATACCTACCTCAGAATGAAAGATCGACACAGCCTGAAAGTGAAGATATGGAAAAATATATATCAAGCAAATGGACATGCAAAAAAGGCTGGAATAGCAATACTTATCTCAGACAAAATAAATTTTATGAAGAACACCATAAAAAGAGATAAAGAAGTACATTTCATATTACTTAAAGGAATAATCGATAAAGAAGAAATAACTATGGTAAACATATATGCACCCAATGTAGGAACTCCAAAATACATAAGGGAAATCTTGAAGAACATCAAGAAGGATATGGACAGCAACACATTCATAGTAGGGAATTTTAATAACCCACTATCAACAATGGACAGATCTTCCAAACAAAAAACCATTAAAGATGTTGTGGCATTGAACAACGCTATAGAGAAAATGGACCTAACTAATATATACAGAACCTTTCACCCCAAGGAAGCAAAATACACATTCTTTTCAAATGCACATGGAACATTCTCTAAGATAGAACACCTGGTAGGTCACAAGACAAGCCTCCACAAATACAGGACAATTGAAATCATACCAAGCATCTTCTCAGATCACAATGGATTGAAACTAGAAACCAATCTCTAGAAAATAAAACAAAAACACTCTAACTCATGGATATTGAATAACATGCTTTTAAGTAATGAATGGGTTAACAATGAGATCTAAGATGAAATAAAAAAGTTTCTGGAAACAAACGACAATGAGTACACAACAGTTGAAAACCTATGGGACACAGCAAAGGCAGTGCTCAGAAGGAAATTTATAGCAATACAGGCTTACCTGAAAAGGTCAAAAGAAGTTTATACAAACAACCCAACCATAAAGCTGCAAGAACTAGAGGAGCAACAACAAACAAAGCCAAGAGAAAGTAGAAGGAAGGAAATCATCAATATCAGTGCAGAATTGAATAACTCAGATACACAAACTAGAATTCGAAGAATCAACAAGTCCAGGAGCTGATTCTTTGAGAAAATTAACAAATTTGACAAGCCTTTAACCAGACTTACCAAGAAAAACAGATAGGACCCAAATAAAAGAATCCAAAACGAGAGAGGAGAAATCACAACTGATACTTCAGAAATACAAAAGATTGTAAGAAATTATTACAAACAACTATGTGACAAGAAATATGAAAACCAGGGTGCAATGGACACATTTCTGGGAAAGTATAATCTACCAAAACTGAATCCAGAAGAAGCAGAAGCCTGAATAGGCCAATAACAACTAGTGAAATTAAAGAAGTAATCCAAAATCTCCCAAAGCACAGGAGCTCCAAACCAGATGGATACACAGGTGAATTCTAGAAAACGTTTAAGGAAGAACTAACTCCTATCCTTCTCAACCTATACCAAAAAAATACAGGAAGAGGGAAGACTCCCAAACTCTTTCTATGAGGCCAATATTATTCTAATCCCAAAACCAGGGCAAAACACAACTAAGAAAGAAATCTATAGGAAAATATCTCTGGTGAACATAGATGCTAAGGTTCTCAACAAAATATTGGCCAATGGGATCCAGCAGTACATTACAAAGATCATACTCCATGATCAAGTGGGTCTCATCCCAGGGATGCAAGAATGGTACAACATTCATAAATCAATAAATGTAATACACCACATCAACAAAATGAAAGATGAAAACCATATGATCATATCAATAGATGTTTAAAAAGCATTTGATAAAATACAGCAACCATTTATGATAAAAAACCCTCAGCAAAATGGGAATAGAGGGAGCATATCTCAACATCATAAAGGCCATATATAAGAAACCTGAAGCCAACATCCTACTCAATGGGCAAAAGCTAAAAGCTTTCCCCCTAAGATCAGGAACAAGACAAGGCTGTCCACTTTCTCCACTTCTGTTCAATATCATCTTGGAAGTTCTAGCCATAGCTATCAGAGAAGGAAAAGGAATCAAAGGTATCCAAATTGGAAAGGAGGAAGTCAAACTGTCATTATTTGCAGATGATATGATAGTGTACATACAAAACCTGGTAGATACCACCAAAAACTTACTTGACCTAATAAGCAAATTTAGCAAAATAGCTGGGTATAAAGTCAATATCCAGAAATTAAAAGCATTTTTGTATACCAATAATGAAACATCAGAAATAGAAGGTAGAAAACAAATCCCATTTACCATAAAAACTAGAAAAATAAAGTACTTAGGAATCAACTTAACCAAGGAGGTAAAAGACCTTTACTCAGAAAACTACAGAACATTGAAGAAAGAAAAGAAGGCATGCAAACCCAAAGGTTGCCGGTTCAGTTCCCAGCCAGGGCAACATAACCAGGTTGCAAGCCAGGTCTCCAGCCAGGTCTGTAGCTGGAGGCAGGTGAAAGGCAACCATACGTTGATGTTTCTCTCCCTCTCTCCCTTCCCCTCTCTCTGAAAAATAATAAAATCTTTAAAAAAAAAAAAAAAAGAAATGAAGGCAGATACAAATATTTGGAAGCATATACCATGTTCATGGATGGGAAGAATTAACATCATTAAAATAGCCATACTACCCAAAGCAATATATAGATTCAATGCAACCCCAATTAAAATACCAATCACAGATTTCACAGAAATAGAATAAATACTTCAAAAATTTGTATGGAGCCAAAAATTCCCATGAATAGAAGAACAAGGTAGGAGGAATCACAATACCGGACATTAAACTGTTCTATAAGGCTACTGTCATCAAAACTGTTTGGTACTGGCAGCAGAATAGACATATAGATCAATGGAAAATAATAGAGAGCCCAGAAAAAAACCTAGGACTGTATAGTCAAATAACATTTGATAAATGGGGAAGGAACATAAAATGGAGTAAAAACAGTCTCTTCAACAAGTGACGTTGGGAGAACTGGACAGCAACATGCAAAAAAATTAAACTAGATCATCAACTTACACCATGTACATGGTGGTTCTGAATATATATATATTGTCCCAGATTTGTCAGTGTGAACTTCTTTTTTTAATTCATATATATATATATGAATTAAATTTATATATATATTCATATATATATATATTCATATTCCACTAGACATAGAAATCCAGGGATCCATTCAGATATAATTAAATGCATGCATAAATGGAGGAAAACAGGAAGCTGTTTTACAATAGAAGTTCAACAACATATGCTAAAACCAGTGGGTGAGAATGAGATGAGGGACGAGATTCCAAATGGTTCCAAAATATCTTCCCTGAAGCACTTATTACTTATGAAGAACAAAAAGTTATTCCGTAGTAGAAAATAAGGATGGATATCTTAATCAAGTGACAAAATTTAATAACTACCTTAGACTAACAAAACAACATCATGTACCACCTAATAGGACAGAATGAGAATATATCATCTGCCTTATAATAGTTCAGACAAAAAATGCAGAGCTTGTATCTAAACATGGGGAAAACTTAGGCATGCTCATAATGAAGGACATTCTACAAAACAGCATCTATAACATTTTAAAAAGTCAAGGTCAATGAAATTAAGTGATTTGCCTAAACCGAGTAGTTTGTGAGTGATACAGCTGAATTTGTCTGTTGGCTCTAAAATCCACACACTTTCCCACTATGCTACACTGCCTTACAGTGTTCAACTAAGAAATGTGTGCAAGATAATAGAATACTGTTCACTTGGTATCAAAGCATATCAGTTTCATGGGAAAGGTCACAAGGCTGGGTAAGTTTGGAAGTCTAATCTGGGACTCATGCCAAGGTCTGAGTCCTGTCTGGTTGGCACATACTTAGACTGGGCATACATCAGTTTGTCACCAGTGTAGGCTATAGCTCATGCTGACTATTTAATTCCTTTTCTGTAGCCAAGTTTCCATTGAAGTCTCTAAAATTTTAATGGATTCTCTCCATCTAGGCAGATGCCAATGATCTCCCCTTCAGCCTGGAATGATCTCTTCTATCTTGTCACCTAGCTAACATCTAGTTAGCATTCAAATACCAGCTTAAATTTTATTTCCTTAGATAAGCCTTCAGGCATCCCTAAAGAACACATCTCCCTAGTATGCACCTTCATAGTGTACTAAAATACTCAGTACTCAGTAGCATTTCACATAATTGTAAATAACTAATTATGTAATTCCTCCTTTTAGTTTTTCTTAGTAGGATATAAACTTTGAGGGAGTAGGGCTTCGTCTGTTCTCTCCCTTGAATCTTCAGTTCCTAGGATAATGCCAAGCATGCAAGGTATTTAATACTTTTGTTTTTTAAATAAAAGAATGAATGCACAATTGCAAATGTTGGATACTTATGCAACCATGACTGTTTTCTGTTTTCAATTAGGCTGGTGTTTACTAAACTTGCTTGATTATAAAATTCACTTGGAGTGCTTGCTAAAAAAAACAGATTATTAGACAGAGAAACTCATTAAGTGGTCCAGAAATCAATCTCTCCCTCTTCCTCTCCCTTTCCTTCCCTCTCTAGCAGACTGAGTGATTCTTGTGAGCAGACAAATTTGGAAAATACTGATTTTGAAAATTTGTGCCTTATTTCTGAGTATTTTTTTTTGACAATTGGAGCTTTAGCTTGGTTAATGCACTTCTTAAAGCTAGTACTGAAGTACGAGTTACCCAAACATCTTATATAGGAAGAGATGTTATGTACAATATTGAACTTGCCATTCTGCACCTCTGCACAGTTGCCTAATACCATTGATAATCAGAATCTAAATGACCTTATTCTGGCATTGAGAGACTTCCAGAATCTGACCCAATGGACCTTTCCTATTGCCATTCTTCCCATCCCCCCTGCTTCAGGTGCCCTAAACCAATTAGTACTCATCATACACACCTTCAGCTCAAATATTTTCATTTTAGATACCCTATTGCTATATATTAGAATGCCTTTTCCTCCATTTCTGTTATCTTCAAATCATAGTTTTTATATCCAGTCCAATGTCATTTTCTCCAAGCAGTCTTCTCTGGCTTTCCCTTCTTTTGGTGACTTTTATCAGATTTCACTTTGTATCATAGTTTTTTATGAGTCTACACTATCCTTTTATGCTGTGAGCAACTTACAAGCCATGTGCATACCCATGTCCAAATAATTTTGGTCTTTCCTGAAGTGTACACACTATGCTTTGCTTCCAGCAGGAAGCAGTGTTAGTTTAAAACAGTTCCCCTTCAGCTCTTCAGCACCATTAAGGAATTTGAAATCAGCAGGTAGAGGCTTCCTCATCTATTCTGTTCTCTGCACCTTCAAACCTATCCAGATTCTCATCCATCTTTTTATTTTTCTTAGGAAAATAGGTATACTTACTTCTATCTGAGGTGAACCTTTCCACAAAACCATTTTAACATTTGGATAAATGAATAAATGAATCTGGATAGACTGGGTTATTTCATGATTTGAAAATAACAAATAGTGTCTTCACAGATCAAAAGTTTATTTTTCACCCATGCCACATGCAAAACATAACTCAGCAGGGGATTCTGTTCCTCGTGGTCGCTCAAGGTCCTAGGGTGATGGAGACTTCATCTCAATGTGCACTTCTCATATTATTTCAGCAAGTGAAAGAGAACATTGCAAATTATTTCCTGGTTCTCAAACCTATTGCCTGGTTATACACTACTTATATTACACCTCACTCCTCACATTTCATTTGCCAAAACAGGTTATATAGCTCTACCTGGTTTAAAAACATACAAGGAAGTATAATGCTATCATTTTCCCAAAAGGAGGAGAAAACTGTTATATTTTTTAACATTACTATTGATTACCAAAATAATATGGATGGAAGATATTTGTGTCAGTTTTTTAACTTTATTTTATTTTACTTTTATTTATTTATTTTTAAAGATTTTATTTTATTATTTTCAGAGAGGGGAAGGGAGAGAGGCAGAGAGGGAGAGAAATATCAATGTATGGTTGCCTTTCACCTGGCCCCAGCAATGGACCTGGCTGGAGACCTGCCTTGCAACCTGGTTATGTGCCCTGGCTGGGAATCGAACCAGCGACCTTTGGATTCACAGGCCGGTGCCTTATCCACTGTGCCACCAGCCAGAGCCCTCTAGCTTTATTTTAAATTATTTTCCCCAAATTTCTAGTAGTTAAGTATAAAACTATCTTTTCTTTCTTTGGCTTGCTGAGAGTGTGTACATATTTGAGGAAAAAGTAGAATCATCTGTGACCCTCTGTGGATGCAAAGAAATTCAGTATAGACTGAGTCTTTCTTTGGTAGAGTCCAGACATATCTTTCAGAGTTAAGAGACTGGGAATCAGAGTAGAACAAGTTTGGAAAAGTGTCTGATTCTGTTATTTTAGAGGACACTTAATCACATTTAATACTTTGAAATTTAGTGCTTGATATTCCATACAGATAACATCAGCTTCTTATAAAGGATATAAGGAAACAATAACCCCAAAATACTCTTGAGAAGGACATTCAGAAGAGCATCCAGGTGTGCTGATAACTAACCCTTTCATTGTGGCAAGCATTTGTTTGGGTTCAGTTCCTGCCTGCATCTTGACTTGTTTTGGCAGATTTGATAAATGTTAACCTTTCTCCACATCATTTCCCTGCCTGCAAAACACGAGGACATAATATTGTTTTTATAGTTTTTTGGGATTTTCAAAGGAAAGAAGAAAGCGTAACATTGGAGAAGGGACTCTATGCTT
Organism: Noctilio leporinus; assembly: GCA_004026585.1. Lineage (NCBI taxonomy): Eukaryota > Metazoa > Chordata > Mammalia > Chiroptera > Noctilionidae > Noctilio > Noctilio leporinus. Next base: position 689 of record PVIW01015691.1, on the reverse strand, counting down.
ATGAGAAGCTTCAGCTAATGTATATTAGCATAATCTTAAACATTTATGCCTTTCAAAGGGTGAATATAGAAGAAAAATCACCCATTTGGGATTAGAAATGCATTGCTTTTAGTCCTATCTCTGTCATTTCCTAACCCTGTAAACTTGGGAAAAGCAGTCATCTCTGAAAAATGGGACGACACTTAACTAATGCACTGTTGTGATGAGTAAATGTGAGAAAAAATACAAATTACCTTCCACAGTGGCATGCATAGTAAATAAAAGGCAGCTATTAAAATTAAAGAGCAGGTGAAGAGATGGGTGGATCCATTTAGGATATGCAACGACTTCCAAAATGTATTTTAACGCAGTGCACATTGATGTTAAACATTCTGGGTTAAAACATCCCTCATTTGAAACTTTTATAATTACAATGTACACAGAGATTGAATTTTCTACCTATTTCCAAATTTATCATGGTTAGTTATATTGTCTTCTGAGATGATAAAACAAACTTTGGTACATTTACACAATGGAATTCTATATAGCAGAAAGAAAGAAGGAACTTGTACCCTTTGCAACAACATGGATGGAACTGGAGAGTATTATGCTTAGTGAAATAAGCCAGTCAGTGAAGGACAAATATCATATGATCTCACCCATTACGGGACAATAATGAGCAAAATTAACAACAAGCAAAACAGAACCAA
>PVIW01015690.1:0-18964 GCA_004026585.1 Noctilio leporinus | reverse complement strand
TTTTTTTCCCCATTTTGGGTGTCTGTTCTTGCTTGCTCTTTATTTATTTATTTTTGTTCTTTCCTTGGGTTAACCTGCTTTGCTTCCTTGCCTTAGTTGAGCACCCTTCTGTGATAGGAGATTTGTAGAGTTCAATGTTACCGTCTCCCAGATTTTCTCCACTTGCTGTTCTTGGTGTGTCCTTTATTTGGGCTGTCTGGTTGTATTCTGGGCCTGTGGGCTTTTAGCAGAAACAAAAATAAAAACCAAGAAACAAACAAACAAACAAAAAAACCAAAACCAAAACAAAACCCCAATTCCGCGTTCCCTAAGGCACTTGCCCTTGCCGCCCACACTTCACTGTTGAGACTTCCAAACCAAACCAAACAAACAAACAAAAAAAAATGCAAAAGGAAAAAAGAAATAAAAACTATAATAATAATAAGAAGAAAGGGTTTAGTTGGCTCTTCAACCTTAATAATCCCTGACTGGTCCAGCTGGAGCCTGGACCTGAGGGCTTTTAGCAGAGGGTAAAAAAGGAAAGAAAAAAAGGGAGAAAGTCACAAGAGAAAGAGAAATCAATCTTAATAAAGAAAAGGTTTAGGTGTCTGTTCACCCTTTATGGTCTCTGTTTGGTCCATGTGGAGCCAGGACCAGTGGGTTTTATCAGGAAGAAAAGGAAGGAAAAAGGAAGAAAGGAAGAAAGAAAGAAAGACAGGAAGGAAGAAAGAAAGAAAGAAAAAAATGGGAGAAAGTCACAAGACAAAGAAAAATCGATATTAATAAAGATTTTAGGTGTCTGTTCCCCCTTTATGATTTCTGATTGGTCCAGGTGGAGCCAGAACCTGTGGGCTTTACCAGGAAGAAAAGGAAAAGAAAAAGTTAAAAAAAAAAAAAAGAGGAAGGAAGAAAACAATAAAGGGTTTAGGTGGCTGGGGAAGGGAGGAATGCGTTATAGCCACAGAGTGAGTAGAGTTTAATTCGAGAGTAGGGGGAGGGTCTTGGGTATTCAGGTGGATTGAGGTATGGGGGGGATTAAAAATATGTGAGAAGTAACTTTTGCAAAGGATATGTTGGGGATTAATAGTTCATATTGCTTTCGGTATAACTCAGGTGCTTGAGATCAGCAGCAATCCCTTTCCTGAGGCTGCCTCTTCTTCTTGGTCAGGACTTTACAGTCTATAGTCTATATTCTAGCCGGTCTTGGCGTGTGGTAGGGCCTCTGATTGTCACATTCAGGGCTGATTCTGAGTGTCAACCCCCAGGTAGGCTGGGCCCTCCACAGCCTGCCTGGGTGTTCGGGCTGCAGGTATTCTGGAGCCTGCAGGGAGCCCCCTCCCACCCCTGGAGGAGGTTCCTGCCCAGGAGGAGCACCCAGCACCCCTGCAGGGCAGCCTGCAACTTTGCCAGTGCCTGGGACGACTGGCCCAGCCCCCGCAGTTCCGGGAGGAGGCCACCCCTGTCTGTCAATACTGCCTGGGGTCCGCCTACACTGTCCTGCCGTTCCGGGGTGGGCACCGGTCCTCCAAGCCAACCAGCTCTCCGCGGAGTCCTTTAGGTGGCCTCTGTGATGAGCCCCTCCTAGGCGTGGGCAATGCGGCCTTTGTTTCTGGCAATGGCAGGTCAGTTGTCCCCGGTACCAGCTCCCGGCTAGCCGGCTCGCTGGTTGGAGTTTCCGCGGAGCTTGGGGGCCTTGTGGTTGTGCAGGGCTGGGCCTCCCCCCTTGCAGGGGCTTGTAGCAGCTGTTTCCCTGGTGGCCCAGCAGCACCGTCTTCTGCCCTCTCGCCGCCCCGGCTGGTGCACTTCCCCACTCCCCCGCTCCAGCTTCCCGCAGGACTCTTCTCCTCCACCTCTAGCCTCCAGAGGAGCCTCCTCTCCCTGTTGCCGGAGTGAGTCTCTCACACAGTCCTTCCCCTGCAAGAGTTCAATTCCGCGTTCTCTAAGGCACTTGCCCTTGCCGCCCGCACTTCACTGTTGAGACTTCCATTCGCCAGGGAGTCCGGAGCTGGCCCCAGTCAAACACGCCCCTCTGGGCAGAGCCGCCCCTGCCCAGAGACGACCTTGGCCCGCTGGCCTGTTGGTTGGGAACGCCTCACCTACTATCCTGCTGGCCTCCTCTGCCTCTGGGCTGTGCTCCCCTGTGTCCAGATGCTGCCCGCTCTAATTCCTAGGATCCTGAAGATGTCTCACACTCCCTATCTTGTCCTCTAGCTGCTTTGGTACTCGAGAACACCATCAGCCTTGCTCTCTACTCTGTCGCCATCTTCTCCTCTCTCATGTCACATTTATTAAAAGTCTTCTTGACTTTGGGACTCAAGTCATTTCCAGTGGTCATTTGTTTAATTTTCCATCCATCAGGAATTACCACCCTTATACTCTATAGAATAGGGAACAAGTGTTATCTTCTCAAAGGTTGTGGAATTACTCCTTATTAAAATATGACATGGAAAACAAAGATAAAATCTGAAACTTTCTGCTTAACTAAGGACTACAGTGCATTGCTTTCAAGAAAGAAACAGTTCTTTATTTATTTCTGGAATTTATTCAGTATGTGCAGACTGAACAGGAAAGAAATAACAAATCTTGATTTTATAACCTCAGAAACAGAACTTCAGCTCTGTGTTTTCTAGATTCACATTGTTTTTTACACTGACAGCCTGTGGCCAGAGGGACTGTCTTCCTCTGAAGACTGTGAGCTACTTGAAGACATGACTTTTATCTTTTAGGGTACTATTTCCAGCTCCTGCTACAGTGACAAAAATATGGTAGGTTCTCTATAAAGATTGTCTCAGTGAAAGAATGAATGACTTTGTTGTGTGTAATATATTTTATGTAGCATTTAGTATAAATGTTGAAAATACAAACTCCAAAAAAGGATGAAACTTTTTTATGAAGCCATTTCACATTTTCTAAAATTGTTACAGTACCTAATTACAGTAATAAGAATAAGACTGAATATTATTTTTTAGTAAGCATGCATATATAAGCTAGAGCAGAAGTTAACTTTATTAAAATGATTCATTTAAAACCTTAAAGAGACCCTGGTTGTTGTGGCTCGGTTATTTGGAGCATTGTACTGTAGACTGTGAAAGGTCTTGGGTTTGATTCCTGGTCAAGGTACATACTTGGGTCATGGGTTTGGTCCCCTGTCTCCCATCGAGGTACATCTGAGAGACAGCTGATCAATGTTTCTTTCCCTCTCTCTCTCCCTCCTTTCTCTCATCTCTAAAATCAATAAGCATGTCCTTGGGTGAGAATAAAAATTTTAAATCCAAAAGAAAAAATATATACATATTTCTAATATTTTATTATTATTTTTAGAGAGAAGCAGAGAGAGAGAGACATTAGTGTATGGTTGCCTTTCACCTGCCTCCAGCTACAGAGCTGGCTGGAGACCTGGCTTGCAACCTGATTATGTGCCCCGGCTGGGAATCGAACCAGCAGCCTTTGGGTTTGCGGGTCAGTGCTTTATCCATTGTGCCACCAGCCCGGGCAAAAGAAAATATACTTTTAAATCCACCCACATTCTCAAAAAAGGTCAATGATATGTTTCATGTGACTATCTTTTTGGTTGTTGGGTTAAAATAGAACTGTCACTGTGAAACACAGTCACATCTTTCAAACCTCAAAGATCTTTCTTGTAAATTTTCATAATGTAACACTTTATAGTTTATGATTTTGAGTTTCTACATTTTCTTCCAGAGTAAGGTTTCTGAGATTCTCAGGCTCATCAGGTATTAATTTGGACCATAGGACCAATAGTAAGAGAGCACTTACTCTGCCCTAGGCACTATGTGAAGCACTAAAATGGGTTAAGCCACTTAGTCTTCACAACAAGCTTACTACATTGGCATTTAAGAAAACTTTATAGGTGAAGAAGCAGAGGCACAGGCAAAGTAAGAAACATGCCCCAACTCACAGGGCAGGTAAATGTTTAAGCTGAGGTCTAAACACATGGCCTGATTCCAGATTCTGTACACTAACTCACTGTGTGCACTGCCCTACTTGGGGGTCAGTGGGAAAATATGAAGAAAACATACCCATGAGAGAGGGAATAAACATTTAAAAGGAAAGTTGCTAAATGGAGTGGTTATCCAGGGCCAGCACCCTCAGTTTATTATCCAAAGGTGGCAACAAGATTAGGGGACCCTGGATATATGAGTAGAGAGTGCTCCTTTCTCATAATGTATGGAAAGGATCATGGTAAATAAATCAATGAGTTTGATTCCTTAGAAGGTTTTATGCAATTTTGGATGGTGTATATGTCTGTCATTTGCTTTGAGTCAAAATTTGTGGTTTGATAATTCCTGAGATGTAATGTACAGCCTATGACTACTATAGTCAATACTATATTGTATACTTGCAAGTTGCTGAGGAAAAAGATCTTAAAATGTTTTCACCTCAAGAAAAACAATTAGCAACTGTGTGTGATGATGGATGTTAACTAGTCTTACTGTGGTGATCATTTCACAATATATACAAATATAGAACCATTATGTTGTTCACCTGAAACTAATATAATGTTATATGTCAATTATATCTAAATTTTTCAAAAGTTTGTGGTATGGAGAGACTTCTGAAATATGTATTTTTAGTTTTTCAATGCCTGCTTTCCTTTTAGTTTAATATGTACTTTAGAACTGTGGTTTTCAATAGAGGAAACCCTTCTCCCTAAGAAGGCAGTGTTGGATGGGGAGGTTGTCTCCATGACAGGGGCACTGTTGGCACTGAGTAGGTCAGGGCTGGGATCCTCAAGCCTCTGCTATGTACACAGCCATCCCACATAAGGCAGAATTGACAGAGCTGGAAAATTTGTCTAATTATCTGGACATAGAACTTAGCTCTGTTGGTACATTTTTAAACCTAGGGTAAAAAAATAAAAATTATTGAGTTTAGAGAGATAGAGGAGGGAGCAGAGGGAGAGATAAAGTAATAAAGAAACATTCATTGGTAGCCTTTGGCATGTGCCCTGACCAGGGACTGAACCTGCAGTCCAGGCATGTGCCCTGACTGGGAATTGAACTCTCAACATTTTGATGTAAAGGATAACACCCCAACCAACTTAGCCACATTGGCCAGGGAAAACCTATTTTTAATAAATACTAAATTTTTCAGAAACACAACTGAAGTAAATCTAAAGATGACTACTTTCTTCTGCTCTGAAGTTTACAGGGGGTGTTCAACATTCCTTCAATCCCCATATAACACAGATTTGCAGATTCTACTTCGATGGTGATTATTTAGCTAAATGTAGGAACGTGATTATTTTGTTCTAGTTGTCCAACCTGAGCATTTACATGATAAAAACACAGATTACTTTGTTATTAATTAGTTTCCTTGGATCTCTTATAGATAGATTACAGTTGAGTTCTTATAATGATTTTTTAAAGTAAATGTGTAGGTAAGTTAAATTACCTATAAATTTTATTTCAGTATTATGAGTGAGACCACACAAAATGATGTTTTTCAAAGGAGGTGTTATGAGTGATAGAATTGAGAATCCATGAATTAAATTCTATTATGAGCCATAACCACCCAGAGTCATTAATTTTACTCTTCAAAATTTTATAGCCATTGTGTGCTCGCTTCGGCAGCACATATACTAAAATTGGAATGATACAGAGAAGATTAGCATGGCCCTTGCGCAAGGATGACACGCAAATTCGTGAAGCGTTCCATATTTATAAAAAAAAGGAAAAAAATTTTATAGCAATTGTAACTGTAGGTAATTTAATCACCTTAGGATAATCTCCTTTTTTGAGTATCATGTGGTACAATGCCAACAGAGTTAGGTTCTATGCTCAGATAATTGAGAATCTGCTTTGTAATTAGTCTGAGTTTCTCTAAATCCAAAAACAAAAATGAAGGTGTCTTCCTGAGGTGGTTTTCATTTCTTGCTGCTTTCATTTTTCTAGCTCTTCTCTGAAACAACATTGGAATCAGAATGGAACTAATACCATTGAGCAAAAGGGCAGTTATTTCTCTTTAAAAGCTCATTTTCACCATGGTAACCAGTGTATCATGTGACATGCACACCACATGGACCACGAATCCTTTCAAAAATCAGTTTCTACCAGAGCATAATGAGCTTCACGTTTTTGTAGCAAGGATAAGAATAAGGTGATATTTTAGGCTGATTTGGGTAAAATCATTCCTTTGATATCTTGTAGAATTTTTATTGCAGTTTGCAAGAGATAGCATTAGCTTTTCATTAAAAAAAAAAAAAAAAAGCTTAGAAGTGAACCATTTGCTATGGATACAAGATAAATACATTTTTATCAAGTCCTATAAATGGCACATTCCTATTTCCTGTAAGTGTTAAGATCAAGAAAAAACCTTGAAATTTTATCTTCCATCTGGTTTCCAGGGTGTGAACTTGTAGTTACCTACATACTCAAGTGAAATCAAAAACAAAGTTAAAAATCACAAGTGAGCATAGCATGACTATCACCATTGCTCTTGAATTATGGTAGCTAAAACCTCTGGTTCTGATTTGAAGTTAGGATGTTTGTCAAAGGACTAATAAAGAAAATGAAAAGAAAAACCTTTGATGAAAACGTTTCATTCAACTTTTGAATAATATCCTTTTGCCTTTTTGCTTGAAAATACCTTTTATCCATTTATCTCTTTTTAATTAACTTCTGACAACCTCTTCTAACCATTGTATTTCTAAGTGCACTTTCCCAGCATGAGTAAACTTTATATTCAGTAGATTTAGTTTGGTAGGCATTCAGAAATTGAGTACGTCCTGAGGGTCTGGGTGGTTTCAGACCTGATGACTCACATACCCACAAAATTTTAGAGCCAGATACTCATCTGTTCCATTCAGGGTATCCAATGGGGCACTAGAGGTTTTGGAACCCAAAGGTTTCTTTACAAGTAAATAAGTCAACCCAAACTATCTTCGTAGTCTGGAACTTAGTTAGAAGTTGCTGGGCACATAGAACAAGCCTCTTGAGGAGCTTACTCAGAAATATAATAGAAATTAAATATGTCTGTTGCCTACGGTGGAAGTGGAAATTATTCTAGTAACCCCAATTTAAAAAAATCATAGAATTCCAACATATGTATAGTCAGTCATCAGTGAAAAGCCAGCAGTTATGTTTTTATTTCTTAATCCAGTTCCTCCTCCTCAAATTTCCCTGTTTGCATAGACTTGAATTCATAAGACTTTAAGAAGGTATAAGAAAGTAAGATTCTTATACACAGTGGAAAAAATTCACTAATGGGTAATCAGAACTGACAAACAATGGATTGATCATAGTCATACTTCATTCAACTTGGGACTCTTTTTAGGTTGCATAGATCTTAGTAGATACTCATTAGGTGTTCGGTGAAATAAATTTTTTTTGTTATTATTTCATGTAAAGCTTGTTATATTATAATGTTAGCCTTTAAATGATAAGAATAGTATCACTGAGAATAATCTTACATACATTTATGTAACTAAGAACTAGATAATCTCTTAAAATGAATATTTAGCTACATCAAAGTATAAATCTTAAAGCATAAGAAATTTACATTTTGGCTTAAGAGATGCACATTATTATTGAATTATGCTATGTCCATCTGCTCAAGTGCTGGATATATTTAGAGGCTAGTGAGCCAAAGTGAAAGATTCAATGGATTTTTCATCTGCCTCATACTCTGGTATATAGAAATCTGATTTGTAAATTTTACCAAAAAGTCATCTCTTTTTTTAATGATAAGGAACTTATGTCACACATACTTGGGTTAAGAATGACTTTGTTTTCTTATTCACTTTAAAAGAGAGAAAATTGACCTGGCTGGTGGCTCAGTGGATAGTCCCCAGCCTGCGAACCCAAAGGTTGCTGGTTCGATTCCCAGTCAGGACACATAACCAGGTTGCAAGCCAGGTCTCCAGCCAGGTCCCCAGCTGGAGGCAGGTGAAAGGCAACCACACATTGGTGTTTCTCTCCCATTTTTTCCTCTCTTTCTGCCTTTCTCTCTAAAAAATAATGAATAAAATCTTTTAAAAATAAAGTAAAATAAAAGAAAATGGAGTTAATAGTAAAATGAGTGCTTGCACTAATGCTGAATTTGAGAATGACCTTTCTTTTTCTTACATTAAAATTACAATATATGTGTATACATACACACACATATGGAGAGAGAGAGAGGGAGAGAGAGAGAGAGAGAGAGAGAGAGAGAGAGAGAGAGAGAGAATATTGATTTTCTTTTAGGTCTACCTGAGATTGTGGTAGTCATTAGGACTTCACATATTTCTTTCAAGTGACCCCTGGCTGTATGACTAGCATTGGGTGATGAAATGTGGACATTGAAGTAGGTGTCACTTCTGGGCAGATACTGTGCAATTTGCACATTTCCTTTTTCCTGTCTTGGTGAATATGGAAGTGTGTATTGAGTTTGTCCCACACCACCCAGGTTCTCTCAATGACTTTGCTGAGCAGAACACCCTGGATGTCCATGTGAGTCCTATGCAATGAGACTTCTACATTAAGCTTCTGAGATTTTGGTGGTTTATTAAATGAATGAGATTTTCATGGTTTTGTTTTTGTTATAGCGGTATGACCTAATATACTGAGGCAAAACCTAAACTATCCACAAAGGTCATTTTCACTTTGTATTCTTGAAGGAAAATGTAAGTTTGTGTCTGCTGAGAAGCATGTGTAAGAATCTGAGGGAACAAAATTAAAAGAGGTTTTGAATTGAGCTATTTTGAAATTTGTAGATTTTTATTTTAGGCTTCTTTTACAAAGTTGTCAGAAGAGAAGACAACATATAAAAGTTTTCTTTGATTGTATCGAGTATTTGACATGCTTGATAGTTGGTGGTTGTAATTTAAATAAAAAATGACAACTACTATATTTAGTATTCTTGGTTGTCAGCATCTTTTAAAGTTTGTATAATATTTACATTTAAAAAGATATGTATGCTGAACCCTAATATTTGTGGTGGGAGAAATACTTTAAATTGAAAAACATTGAAAGAAATATGATTATGGAATGGAAAGTTTCACTAAATTCTTTAAGTGCCTCATCAAGGTAAACAGGAAAGTACAAGCACATTCCTTTAAGATATGTATCACACACATGCACGCGCACACACACACACACACACGCTCTTGGCGGTGGAAAGTTAAAAAAGGGGCTTTGGAGTCTGTAGTGACTGAAAGGAAAGATGTTAAACATTTAATTCAATGGGAGAAAAGATAAGCTTTTAAACAACATGTCACTTCTGAGGTGGGTGTTAGCAAAACTAAGGTAGCTGCTTTCTGCTCCTGTTTGTGTTTTAATCCCTGGACCACTGCAGGGAAGTAATTGAGAACTGACGTGGGGTTGGAACTATGCTCTGACAACTCTTGTCATCTAGATGATCCTTCAGGAGATGGTGTCAGGTGTGGTACCATGGGGATTAGGGACCACTTCAGGTCTGAGTGAATTTCCAATAACCTCTTCCTGATCTGGAGCCATAATCTACCAAGGCTGAACTGATTGTGTGGTGATCAATTGTGAAGGCATCTAAAATGATTGAATCTGCTGGGTTATGGTTAATTCCATAAATATTGAATGAGCTACAGTCTGCCAAATGGCTTTGCTCTGTTTATTGGGTTTATAGGAAACAAATGGAAATTTGTTCTTTTTTTTTTTTTTATCAGACTGAAGGAAAAAGAAAACCTGTATAATATTAGTTAATACAAATCTTTCACTAAACTTTAATGAAAGTTGTTCCACCTTTCTAGATTCAACAGTAATTAATTGAGCAATATATTATGCAAGATGAATAAAATTAGCCTAAATTTTATGGAATTTAGAATTTAATGAAAATTATAATCTAGTTATATACTCATACTTCATATTGCTATTGCATATGACTCAGCTCCACTGATACTGATGATAGCCTGCAAAGAATTTGAAAGTGGAAATAAAAAGAAAACAATTTTCCTATGCTTAAAAATTTAAGGTGTTTTTAATTTGAAAGAAGTTCAAAATTTAAGTTTATCCCAAGAAGCTAAGCCATGTTGTCCCCCTTACCCCTGCTTCCACCATCATTCAAATACATATATCTTCTGATCCAGACTACTGAAAATACATTTTCTTTTTTCTTTTTTTTTTAATTTAATTTTATTGTTGTTGTATTACATCCATCCCCTTTTTTGCTCCCCTCTGTCCTCTTCCCCACCCACCCATTCTGAAAATACATTTTCCAAACCACATAAAATCAGGCAGAAAAAAATGTTAACTGCTTTGGTTTGTGATGAATAGTACTGGATGTAGGTATGGTTGGGTGGTTGACATTTCAGGTATATTTTGATGGTTATAGAAATAACAAAGTATAGTAATTGAGTTTGGTGGTTGTAGCACAGAATTTTCTTTTGGTAATGACCAAAATTTTTAAACAAATGTGCCGGTAGAACATCTGTACAGATTTCACCAAGCCATGTACTCTTTAATATTGTAGTATTTTTTTTACTTGAGGATCACTGACTCAGCAACTCCAACTAAAGTAGCATAACACAGGTAGTAAATAGGACAGTAGCCTTCCATTCCTGCCCTGCATATTACTCACAAAGGAGTTCACTCAGCCAATTTACTTTTTTTATTTTTTACTTTTATTATTATTTTTTAAATCTTCACCCGAGGACATTTTTAACTGCCGAGAGAGAGAGGGCGGGGGGAAAGAGAGAGAGAGAGAGACAGACAGACAGACAGAGACACAGAGAGAGAGAGAGTCAGAGAGAGAGAGAGAGAGAGAGAGAAACATTGTGAGAGGGAAACATTGATCAGCTATCTCCTGTACGTGTCCCAACTGGGGATCCAATCTGCAACCCATGTACGTGCCCTGACCAGGGATTGAACCCATAACCTTTTGGTTGATGGGACAACACTCCAATCATCTGAGCCACATCAGACAGGGCTACTTACTCTTTTTTAAATAAAAACATTTAAAACATTGAACAAAGAGTCATACATATTATACCAGACTAGAAATAGCAAATTAAGAACTAGAAAAAAGTTTCCTCGCTGTATGCACATTAGTCAGAAATGATGGTTGACAAACACTTGGATGGTGGAAGAGACAGAAAAATCATGAAAAGCTTAGCAATCTGGGATCATGTAGTGGAAGGGAGTTGTCTGTCAAAGTTCAAAAGCCCTTGAGGGGGCCGCTATTTTATAGAACAGTGATTCATTGTTATCCTGCCACTGCTCTAGGTAAATACTACCCTCTTCCCATTAATATCAACTCAAGACTCTGTAACACAGCTTTCTGTGTTTGCCCAGCTTGCCCTGCCCACCATCACTGTTCACTCTTCTCCAACCCTTAATTCCTTTACTGGGTCATCCTCAAATGGGTCATCCCCTCTTACCCCTAGGCCTTCTGCTTTCTTCTTCCTGATGTCCTTCTAACTTTTGCTCATACTCAGATTCTCATATGTCCTCATATGACATATGAGAATGACCTTATATGTCATTCATTCTGAGAAGCCTTCGCTGGCCTCCCTGAGAGATTAGTGTCCCTGCCATGTTGTGTACCCATAACATCCTATATTTTGGGTGTCTGGCTCATTTCACATTACATTGGAATTGATTGTTTAATAGTCTCAAGTAAGGGATGGCCAACAGTGGCCTGTGGACCAAATTCAACTCCCATCTGTTTCTGTAAATTAGTTTTATTGGAAGTCACCATGTTGTGTCTGTTTCCTTTTGCATTGTGATGGCAAAATTGAGTAGTTGAGACAGAGACACTATGTCCCACAAAACCAAAAATATTTGCATCATGGATTTTACAGAAAGTTTGCTGACTGCTGGTCTCAAGAATAAGCAAGCCATCTACCTGATTCACCACTGAATCTCTAATATTAGGCAACTGGATATTCAAGAAATTACATTCTATGTATAACCTACAGCTACCTTATTTCAAAGAGGATTTTCAGTGGTATTTTGCCTTGTGCTGTGCAAACTTAATTTATAAATATAAGGAAGCAGTCCAAGACATAGGTTATTAAAAGTAACACAAAGTGTTGTGTATTCACTCCTGTTGAGCTAAGGAATTCATCTGCTTTTGCCATTAGCTGTGCCTGCTTTTTGAAATTTACCAAATATCACCCACATGAGTCAAAGTGTGATGCCAGAATCAGCATGCAGTTTGTCTCCTAAAGATTTTCTGCTGATGTTGTTGCCTGTGCCATTGGCCCCAACGTTGCAGGAACAGCCAAAATTTCCATTCATGTTGCTTGAAGCTGGCATGTTTTCCTTTTTGTCAATGACAAAACACAGAGTCTAGACTCTTTCAACTTTTTTTTTTTTAACTTAAAGCATTAACATGCTATTGGGTACCATAACGTTTTGTGAACATTTTTAAAAACAAAAATATCTTGAAATGACACGAAGAAAGTATCTTTGCCTATGTAATATAGAAATTGGCTTTGTAGTCTTGCTTCAAATCTGTCTCAGTCTAACAGAGAGTTAGACTATTTTCTTCATCAAATGACTAGTAGACAAAGAACTATATTGGATGGAAAGGTAGAGCTCAGCCCTAATAATATGGTTAGATTGTTTGTTCTGGCCTTATGTAAGAAGATTGAGTTATCCCTGGATCTAGGATTCTAGAATTCATCTTTAACTTTGCCAGTCAGTAATACCCAATCTATAAACACCAAAAAACAAACAAACAAAAAAACCCCAAATAAACAACACACACACACACACACACAAAGACACAATGATAATATGTTCCTGTCACAACAGATTCATTTATTTTGGTTTTAAAACTGAATTACTGCCTATAAAGAAAAAGCATTAGCAAATTTGTTAATTATTCTATATAGCTTTTAGTTGGAAAATTATTAAGTGCATTTTATTTAATGTTTCTTAATTAATCATACTTTTATCTCTCAATAGGAATTGATATACTTATATTTCATATTTCGTATCAATTACATTGACCTTATATTACCAGCAAGCAATTGTCCTTAATCAGCAATTTTTACATAAAATGACCCAAAGCTAAAACTGAAAATTAGGTCTTTAATGTGCATTTTAGTGGAAGGTACAGGAAATACCATCATTAGACTTCTATCATCAGCATTTTGCCCCCTGTTACTTACAGAAAGGAGAAATCATGAGCCACGTTGTTTGGAAATGGAAGCAAAATTGAAGGCATGGACCTTATAATGTATAGGAAGCTCTGATTATGAACTTTACTGGATTCTTTTTGGTGGTGATATCTACATGATGCATTAAACTTCTATAGGTCAAAAATTAACCATGTTTGTTTGGAGTTGAAGATTAAACCTTGTATTGATTGTGGGTTAGTGATTGGACTCATTGTAACTTGATTGATGACTTAACTTCCAGTGTTAAGTGTTTAAGGGCAAGACTCAGGCATCATGCTACCAAATACTGGAAATAGGACTATTATAATAGCAATATTAATCTTAACCCTTGAAATAGATGCTGATGTTTTTGTTGACTTGAGTAGCTGGATATGCCTATTCAGTGCAGGATGCTGTAACACAGAAACAGTTCTGTTCACTCTGTGTGGGCAGAAGCACTGGGAAAGCTTTGTTATCATTCCTAAAATGCAAAGAGTTCTATTTAGCTTAGAAGCTCTGTTCTTTGTATGGATAGCTGATATTAGACAGCTCCAGCTATTTGAAAAACTATCATGAGAAAATGAAACTCAGCATTCAATTCTCAAAACATCCATATCAGAAACCAAGTGGTCTGTCATGATTGTACCAGACTAACTTTGGGGAGGTGGCCTCAATTTTGTATCTAGTCCACATTTTCCTTCAGGTTGCATAACACAAGAAGTAGGAATTTTTTAAATTGATATCCACTACTGAATCACTACTAGAATAATTGCTACCCCACTGAATTTTAATCAAGGGATGAATGTGCATTTTTAGTTACTTTAATTACTGTCACCCTTATCAATATTTCTTCATTTTGCTTTACATAACATCTGTGTAAGATAATTAACTGAATCATGCTACCTCATTCTATGGATGGATTCCAGATATCTTTTCCAAACTACCCTCAAATGTAGTTGATTCAGGAATAATCATTTCACTCTGATTCACAGTTTTGTGGGTTAGCAATTCAGGCGGGGCATCGCTTGATGGTTCTTCATCATCAGAATACATCAACTGAGGTTGACTAGTAGAATTCAACTGGGGGCTGGCTGCTCATTTATTGCTCATAACTCTGGCACCATTGCGTATCAGCTGGAAGGTAGGCCTCATATGGGTTTCTCTCCTTTACCATGTAGTCTCTGAGTCTTTCCATATTATCTCTCCAGTAGGGTAATTGGACTTCTTATGTGGCAACTCAGGCTTCTAAGAAGCCTTACAAGAAACCCAAGTGGAGGCCACAAAGCTTCTAGTGAACTTCCAGAACCCTAGAATGTTATGGAACCCACTAAGAAAGAGAGACAAAAATTTTGATTTTCTGTAGATGAAAGATATATCAAAGAATTCATGGGCATCTTTAATCTGCCATGCATGGGTTAGTCAACTGAGTTTCCTCTGAGGTTAAGTGTACCAAACAAAGCCAGCATGCTAGTCACTGACCATGATGTCACATCTACAAACCTTATATTCCATCCTTCCTTACTTCTGCAGCCAATCAAACTATCATCTTGAGATTGACCCGTCAAATTTAGTTTCTGGGTATCATTTCTATAGCTTGCTTGCTTGCTTTCTCTCTGTCTCTGTCTCTGTCTGTCTGGCTGGCTGGCTCTCTCTCTCTCTCTTTCTCTCTGTCTGTCTCTCTCTCTCTCTCTTTCTTTTCTCTCTTTCTTTCTCATTCTTTCTTTCTTTGTTTCTTTCTTTAATTGTATTGTTGTTGTCTTACATCCATCCCTTTTTTACTCCCCTCTGTCCCCATCCCCACCCACTCACTGCCCACCAAAGTCAATCCCATTTGTCCATGTCCATGGTTCCTCCATACAAGTTCCTTGACTAGACTGCTCCCCTTCTTTGCCTCCTCCTCTCCCCTCCCCCTTGTCCACTGAAGGTCCATTCATTGTATTCATGTATCTGGTTCTGTTATGCTTGTTTACTTGTTTTGTTCATTATTGTGCTGAAATGGGTGAGATCATATGGTATTTGTCTTTCACTGACTGGCTTATTTCACTAAGCATGATACTCTCCAGTTCCATCCATGTTGTTGCAAAGGGTATGAATTCCTTCTTTATTTCTGCTGTGTAGTATTCCATTGTGTAAATATACCAAAGTTTTTTGATCCAATCATCCACTGATGGGCACTTAGGCTGTTTCCAACACTTGGCTATTTTAAATAGTGCTGCTATGAACATAGGGATTCATAGGTCCTTATGGATTGGTGTTTCAGGGTTCTTTGGATAAAGTCCTAGTAGTAGAATTGCTGGATCAAAAGGTAGTTCCATTTTTAGTTTTTTAAGGAAACTCCATCCTGTTTTCCATAGTGGCTACACCAGCCTGCATTCCCAACAAAAGTGCACCAGGTTTCCCTTTTCTCACATCCTCACCAACACTTGTTATTTGATTTGCTGATGATTGCCATTCTGACAGGTGTGAGGTGGTATCTTATTGTGGTTTTAACTTGCATCTCTCTGATGGCTAGTGACGTTAAGCATTCTTTCATATGCCTCTGGGCCCTTTGTATGTCTTCCTCAGAGAGTTGTCTGCCCAGGTCCTTTGCTCATTTTCTAATTGGGCTGTCTGTCTCCCTGGTGTTGAGTTGCATGAGTTCTTTATATATTTTGGAGATCAAACCCTTGTCTGAGGTATCATTGGCAAGTATGTTTTCCCATACCATTGCTTCCATTTGAATTTTGCTGGTGTTTTCTTTAGCTGAACAGAAACTTTTCAGTTTGATCTATAGTCCCATGTGTTTATTTGTTCTTTTATTTCCTTTGCTCTTGGAGTAGTATCAGTAAACATATTTCTGCATAGGATATCTAAAATTTTACTGCCTATATTTTTCTCCAGGACCTTTATGGTGGCACTGCTTATGTTTAAGTCCTTTATCCATCTTGAGTTTATTCTGGTGTATGGTGTATATTGGTAGTCTAGTTTTATTTTTTGCATGTTGCTGTCCAGTTCTCCCAACACCACCTGTTGAAGAGACTGTTTTTACTCCATTTTATGTTCCTTCCCCCTTTGTTGAATATTAATTGACCATAGAGTCCTGGGTTAATTTCTGGGCTCTCTATTCTGTTCCATTGATCTATATGTCTATTCTTATGCCAGTACCAGACTATTTTGATTACAGTTGTCTTGTAGTATACGTTGATGTCCAGTATTGTGATTCCTCCTACCTTGTTGTTCCTTCTCAAGACTGCTATGACTATTCATAGGTGTTTTTAGCTCCATATAAATTTTTGAAGTATTTTTTCTGTCTCTTTGAAGTCTGTCATTGGTATTTTAATTGGGGTTGCATTGAATCTATAGATTGCTTTGGGTAGTATGAACATTTTAATGATGTTAATTCTTCCCATCCATGAGCATGGTATATTCTTCCATTCATTTGTATCTTCCTTAAATTATTTCTTCTGTGTTCTGTAGTTTTCTTAGTACAGGTCTCTTACCTGTTTGGTTTATTTCTAAGTACTTTACTTTTCTTGTTGCTATGGTAAATGGGATTTGTTTTCTCGCTTCTGTCTCTGATGTTTCATTATTGGTATATAAAAATGCTTTTGATTTCTGAATATTGACTTTATATCCAGCTATTTTGCTAAATTTGCTTATGAGGTCAAGTAAGTTTTTGGTGGAGTCTATCAGGTTTTGTACATACACTATCACATCATCTGCAAATAATGCCATTTTGACTTCCTCCTTTCCAATTTGGATACCTTTGATTCCTTCTTCTTGTCTGATAGCTATGGCTAGAACTTCCAAAATGATGTTGAGCAGAAGTGGAGAAAGTGGACAGCCTTGTCTTGTTCCTGATCTTAGGGGGAAAGCTTTTAGTTTTTTCCTGTTTAGTATGATGTTGGCTTCAGGTTTCTCATATATGGCTTTTATGATGTTGAGGTATGCGCCCTCTGATCCCATTTTGCTGTGTTTTTTATCAGAAATGGTTGCTGTACTTTATCAGCATCTATTGATATGATCATATGGTTTTTGACTTTCATTTTGTTGATGTGGTGTATTACACTTATTGATTGGGGAATGTTGTACCATCCTTGCATCCCTGGGATGAAACCCACTTGATTATGGTGTACGATCTTTTGAATGTATTGCTGGATCCGGTTGGTCAATATTTTGTTGAGATTCTTAGTGTCTATGTTCATCAGAGATATTGGCCTATAGTTGTTTTTTTTTTTTTTTTTTTTCCCTTAGTTGTGTCTTGACCTGGTTTTGGGATTAGAATAATATTGGCCTCATAGAAAGAGTTTGGGAGGCTTCCCTCTTCTTGGATTTTTTGGAATAGGTTGAGAAGGATAAGAGTTAGTTCTTCTTTAAATGGTTGGTAGAATTCAGCTGTGTAGCCATCTGTTCCAGGGCTTTTGTGCTTTGGGATTTTTTTGATTACTTCTTCAATTTCACTAGTTGTTATTGGTCTATTCAGGCTTTCTGCTTCTTCTGGGTTCCGTTTTGATAGATTATGCATTTCCAGAAATGTGTCCATTTCTCCCAGATTGTTATGTTTCTTATCATATAATTTGTAGTAATTTCTTACAATCCTTTGTATTTCTGAATTATCAGTTGTGATTTCTCTTCTGTCATTTCTGATTCTGTTTATTTGGGTCCTCTCTCTTTTTTTCTTGATGTATCTAGTTAAAGGCTTGTCAATTTTGTTTATTTTTTCAAAGAACCAGCTCCTGGACTTATTGATTCTTTGAATTCTAGTTTTAGTCTCTTAAGTTATTTAGTTCTGCTCTGATCTTGATGATTTCCTTCCTTCTACTTGCTCTGGGCTTTGTTTGTTGTTGCTCCTCTAGTTCTTGCAGCTTTATGGTTAGGTTGTTTGTATAACCTATCCTTTTTAGGTAGGCCTGTATTGCTATGCATTTCCCTCTGAGGACTGCCTTTGCTGTGTACCATAGGTTTTGGGCTCTTGTGTATTCATTGTTATTTGTTTCCAGAAACTTTTGATTTTATCTTTGATCTCATTGTTAAGAAAGTAATCACTTAAAAACATGTTATTCAGTCTCCATTAGCTGGAGTGTTGTTGGTTTTTTCCCTTGAGGTTGGTTTCTAGTTTCAATTCATAGTGATCTGAGAAGATGCTTGGTATGATTTGAATTTTCCTTTATTTGTGGAGGCTTGTCTTGTGACCTACAATGTAGTCTATCTTAGAGAATGTTCCATGTGCTTTTGAAAAGAATGTGTATTTTGCTTCTTTGGGATGAAAGGTTCTGTATATATCAGGTCCATGTGCTCTAGAGTGTTATTCAATGCCACATTATCCTTAGTGTTTTTTTGTTTGGAAGGTCTGTTCATTGTTGATAATGGGGTATTAAAATCCTCTACTATGAGGATATTGCTGCCTATGTCCTTCTTGAAGTCCTCCAAGGTTTTCCTTATATATTTTGGAGCTCCTACGTTGGGTGCACATATGTTTACCAGAGTTATATCTTCTTGATTGATTGTTCCCTTAAGTATTATGAAATGTCCTTTGTCTGTTTTTATGGCCACCATGATAAAATCATTTTGTCTGAAATAAATATTGCTACTCCAGCCTTATTTTCATGTCTATTTGCTTGATATATATTTTTCCATCCTTTCACTTTCAGTCTTTGTCTATCTTTTGTTCTGAGATGGGTCTCTTGAAGACAGCATATATGCGGATCATGTTTTCTTATCCATTCAGCTTCCCTATGTCTTTTGGTTGGCACATTTAATGTGTTTACATTTAAGGTTATTATTGATTGATACTTAGTTATTGCCATTTTCCCCCTTTGTACCTGTGTTCCTCTCTGTCTCTCTCTGTTTCTTCATTTTTTAAAAGCAGACCCTTTAGTATTGCTGGTTTGGTAGAGACGTATTCTTTTTTTTTTTTTTTTTTTTTTT
>PVIW01015689.1:0-18965 GCA_004026585.1 Noctilio leporinus | reverse complement strand
GGGGGGAGGGGGAGGTAGAGGCAAAGAAGGGGAGCAGTTTAGACAAGAACCTAGTATAAAGGAACCATGAACATGGACAACAGGTGGGATTGACTTTGGGGGGAATGGGTGGGTGGGGGGGGCAGAGGGGAGCAAAAAGGGGATGGATGTAATACAACAACAATAAAATTTTTTTAAAAATTTAAAAAATAATAAATAAATAAATAAAAATGTGAATGCTTTAAAAAAAAAACGGCAGGGGGTTTTAAAGGGAATAAGTGGGGAGAGAGTTGAAGAGACTTTGTTGGTGGCTTTTGGGGAGTTGGCTTGGAGAACACAGAGGCTCCCTACAAGACGGGGGTTAGCAGGTTCTCATAGGCAGGCTACCATATCCTTGAAAGGCACAGGCCTGGTCAGCAGGCTGAGAGATCCTAGAAGAACACAGGGAGTTACTACCATCAGCAGTTACTGAGGATGAAGCCGATTTAATGGGGTTTGCTAAAATTATACCGGGATTCCCAGAAATCAGATCTCCTGCCTAAGAGGCCCCAACATCCACCATGAAGTTTCATGTGAAAGAAGCCCCTTGCCATCTGCCATAAGAAACAGCACAATGGAAGGAGCATGACAGAGGAGCAGGTTGTAGCAGCCATGCAGTTTGTATTCAGTATCTGGCCATGCAGCCTGGGATAGTAGGAAAGTGGGCCTGCTTCTGCTTTGATTATGACCGCTCCATCTGCCACTGAAGCCACCAAGGAGTCTGCCTTGTGGATCCAGTCTCTATCTGGGCTCTTGGAACTCAGGACATATGGAGAGAACTTCACCATGATTGGGTATAACATGACACATGATTTCCTGGATTATTATAAAAGAATCTGAAGGCAACATACCCCAGATCCTGAAGGAGAAAGCTGACAGACAAGAAATGGGGAACTATTGGGTTTAGTTTTGGTTTATAGCATTTTGGGGAGCGAGGAAAATGCTGGTTGTCATGGGAAAACAAAGATTTGAGCAGTAGTGCTCACATCACTACCCCCAAAGTTGGAATATTGTAAATAAAGACCTGTTGTTCTCAACACTAATTGGTGGGTCTTACCCCAAGGTGCCACATGAACGAGCCCCACCTTTCTGGGCAACATTCCTCCCCTACCTCGGCTCCTGCTTCTGAGACACCATAATCCAGTGTAACAGAGCATGTGGTTTCCTGAAATGCTACATTAAGGCTAAGAAAAATGCACACCAAATCCTGAAGAAGAAATGTTACAGAATAGGAGAAAGCCAAAATCCCCCACTCTGCAGTTTAGGGATGGGGGTTGTGAGGCTAGGTGGACTAGCCTTTGAGGGGCCTAACCCAGAGGACAGTGATGAAAAGGCTTACAGTGCTATGCAAAATTCTGCCAGTGGTCAGAACTGTTTACTGTATACATTACATCAAAGGAGATTTAAAATAGGGGGCAGCCATCAATCTCCCAGGATCTGCCAGATGGACATGCAGTCTGGGACTCATTCACTCCCCCGGATGGACCCACAGACAGACACATGGTCTGGGAACTCACCTGGTTTGAGAAGAGGGGAGCAAAGGGGGGAAGGGAGACATGCAGCTTGCACAGAGATAGGGAATTACCTGTGGTATAAAACTTGGGGAGTGTATGCAGGATACTCCCCTAAATGGGTATAGCAGCTGCCAGGAACTTTGGATTTATAACTGGAATGCTAAACTGTGAACTGTTGTGTTTCTGAAAGATGGTATCTTTTTCTTGTCTGTTTGAAAACTAGCCTCATCAGGCAGTTTTGGGTGTTTTTAAAAGGAGTGGGGATTTAATGGCATAATTGCATCTTTAATATAAATCTGTATATGCCTCAATTAAACAAAATATCTTTCCTTTTCACTGAACTCTTTTATTAAAAGCCATTCCTGGTGGCAGACAAATCAAGCCCATTAAAACTGAATCCCTTTTGCAAGGGTCCTGTTACAGAAAGCTGCTGAAATAAATGGCCACTCTGAAACCCACAGGTGCACAATCCAAAGAAAGTGAAGATCTCTGCATGACTGACTAATGAACAAATAAAATATGAAAAACTTCCAGGCATGGTTTTGGCTTGTAGCCTTTTAAAAAGCAAGGCAAGTTCTGTGTCTCATAAAAAAGAAGGGCTCTAAGCAGAATTGCTCTCAGGCTCCCCCAAGGTTAAAACCCTGTTAATAAAAGTATTTTTCCTTCAACACTAATTGCTAAATCATGTAAATTAAAGATGCCAAATGGCCAGGCCCTGGTTTGCATAGTAACAGCAAAAGGAACATGAGTGTTCAGCATCAATAAGGTTTGTTCCAAAAGTAGGAAGCATTGCTGAAAAGGACTAGTATTTCTTTCTTTGTTTTTTGTTTGTTTGTTTGTTTGTTTGTTTTTTAGAGAGAGAGAGGCAGAGAAGGAGAGACACATCAATGTGTGTTTGCCTTTCACCTGCCTCCAGCTAAGGACCTGGCTAGAGACCTGGCTTACAACCTGGTTATGTGCCCAGGCAGGGGAATCGAACCAGCGACCCTCACGGTTCACAGACCGGCATCTTATCCACTGTGCCACCAGCCAGGGTCTGGAACTAGGATTTCTAAAACAAAATAGTGAAAGTTACATTGGGAAGCTTACCATACAGCTGGCTTCCTGTAGGAAATCTATGAGGAACGGATGTCTTGTTAAAATGTAGGAGAAAAACTAAGCCAACAAAGATGCAATTCACAATGTGGAAGAAAAGGGGCCATGTGCTCAACCTGACAAGCTCAGGTGAGGCATACATGGCAGCCTTAGAAACTCAGAGACCTAAATTAACCACAAAGGATGGTCTGAAATTAAAACTTACTAACTAAAAGCAATTCATGGTGGGTAGTCGTGTCTTAGACAAATATTTTTCCCCAAGAAAGGTCAATCTTTACCTTAACTGAGCCTTCCTGTTGTCTTTTTGCACCTACATTAACATACTTAGAATGTTAAATTTTCTTTTTCCAAGTCCCTAAAAGCACAGGCATGGAACCAGAGGAGACCATAAATCCCCTCCTTGTTATTGTTATCATGTTAATTGTTTTCTATGTTAATTGTTAACTATCCTATTCATACCTGTGTAAAAGTATGTGTCAATCATTTTACCTTTTTTTTCCAATTCCAGAAGTTTTTCCATTTTGCTTTCTCCTGCCTTCCTAATCTTTCACCAATGGATTTTATGTAACCTTCTTACATCTTCTCCTTTGATTCTAATGTATGAAATAATGGGCTAAACAATCACTTTCTGGAGCATTTTCTCAATTCGTTGAGATTTGGCTTCCTGGCAACTGTTGTCAGTCCGGCTTAAATAAACTCATAAAAATTCTTACAGGTTTGGATATTTCTTACACTGACAACATACGAGACATGCAAATGTGATTTGAGCTAAGTACATAAAATTTTTCTACATGTAGTCTTCTCAAGCAATAAAGAGAAACATTTTTGTTCACCTGTTCCTTTCATTATATTGACTTTGGGCATCCACGTGACTTGAAAATACCAATGCTTTAAGTGGGGCATAAAACCAATTAAATTTGTCTGTCAGTTACATGTAATTGGAAAATATTAAAATATAGTGATTAGAATTATAGTTTAGGTTGCTAAAGGCTAAAGAAATTCTTAATTTATGCAAAGGCTTTAAAATTAATGCAAATATACAAATCAATGTATCATCCCAAGAAGAAAAGGATACTTAAGATGGAAACAGTTTTTTGCTCTGGCCCTGTGGCTTAGTTGGAGTGTCATCACCCTTCATCAAAATGTTGTGGGTTCAATACCAAGTCAGGGCACATACTGGAGGCAACCAACCAACCAACCAAACAATCTTTCTCTCTCTCTCTCTCTCTCTCTCTCTCTCTCTCTCCGCCCCCCCCACCCTCCTTCAAATCAATAGACATATCCTTGGATGAGGATTTTTTAAAAATGGAAATAGTTCTTCAAAGATATACAATTCAGACTTGTTCAACTACTGAATATACTCTTATGTTACCTATTCCCCCACTTTGGAATTTTTACATTCAGTTCTTGAGTACTTGCTTTTTTATTCTCACACAAGGATGTGTTTATTGATTTGAGAAAGGGGGAAAGAGAGACAAACATTGATATGAGAGAGAAACATAGATTGGTTGCCTCCTGTACACCTGTAACCTAAGTATGTGCCCTGACCAAGAGCCAAACCTGCAGTCTTTTGGTATATGGGACAATCCTCCAACTGACTGAGACCCCTGGCCAGGGCTTCATAATTTTTAATTTATAACTGACTTTTATTATTTTTTATAACAGACTTTTAAATGAGAAGTTTTGCTTGCAATTTTTGTAACAGAGTGGAGCCCACAAAGTCTCCACAGCCCATGGTTTTGGGGATTGGGGAAGGAGCTAATACAGATTTTAAGGTACTTTTCATATCTATGGCAGGCTGCTAGCTAGCCAGCCATTCCTGAAGGAAAGCTGTGCTGGGTACAGCTTAAGATACTTTTCACAACAATGAAGTACCATTGGTACAATGGTGCACCAGGTCAGCACTTAAAATTAGGGTGCTCAGCCATGAGAGGGGGAAGCCATAAGGAAGAGGGCCATGCTGTTTGAAAGAATGAAGAAGGGTTGTGCCATTTACCATAAAGCCTGATGTGAAAGAAGGGCCATGTGGTTTGAAAGGATGTAGAAGAGCCCCTATCTGCCTTGAGAAGAAGCACAATGGAAAGAGCATGTTGTAGTAGCCATGTAAGAAGCAGCTAGTAGCTATGCAGTTTGCAGTCAGGATTTAGCCATGTGGCCTTTGCTAGTAAGAAAGCAGGCATACTACTGCCTTGATCATGTCAGCTTCAGCTAACTCTGAAGCCACCAAGGACTCTGCCTTGCAGGGTTCTATCTGGACTCTTGGAATTTGGAACATGCGTGAAAGACACTCTCCTAGGACTTGTGCCTGTCCTGGACTTCACCATGATCCAGTGTAACACAGTATATGCTTTCCTGGACTATTATACAGAGGCTGAGGATAACATAACACAGATCCTGAAGGAGAGAGCTGACAGATAAGGAACGGGTAACTTTGGGTTATAGCCTTTCAGGGAGCAAGGGAAATGCTGGGTCTTATGGGAAAACAGGGCTCTGAGCAGGAGTCCTCATAGTTTTCCCACCCCTACCAGGTTGGAATATTGTACATAAAGATTTATTTATTTCCATGTACCTGGAAGGCACCTTGCTGAAGACAATTATGGTCACCCCAGGCCATGCCTATACCCAGAAATTTTCTAATGAGATTGCCTTGGCAACTGCCACTGCATTGCGCCACACAGCGCCCCCTGCTGTCCCTGGGATCACCTTCCTATCTGGAGGTCAGCATGAGGAGGAGACATTCATCAACCTCAATGCAGTCAACAAGTGCCCCCTGCTAAAGCCATGGGGTCCTGACCTTCTCCTGTGGCTGAGCCTTGCAGGCCTCTGCTCTGAAGGCCTGGGTTGGAAAGAAAGAGAACCTGAAGGCTGCCCATGAGGAATATATCAAGTGAGTACTGGCCAACAGCCTCATCTGCCAAGGAAATTACACTCCAAGCGGTCAGGACAGGGCTGCAGCCAGCCAGTCCCTCTTCATCTTCAACTATACCTACTAAACAGGTGTTCTAAAGTTTCCCCTCAACATGCCAGGCCCCACTGTCTCTCACACTCACTCTTGAAGAGGAGGCCTCATCTAGGGCTCTAGGCTCCTCTTTTCCACTCTTGCCTCATTTGTGACATTAGTGTGTGGTGTTATCTGTGTATGCTAACTCCAGTGCCCTTTCCAGCCCACTGCCAATAAACAACTATTTAAGGGGGGAAAAGTCTGTTTCTCTCAATACTAATTGTTGGGTCATACACCAAGGTGCCATGTGAACAGTCCCTGCTTTGCTCAGTAATAATTTTAGTTTGAAAGTAATCATTCAGTAAAAACCACAATGTGGTTTATGCAAACTTTATGCAAAATGGAAAGGAATCACTCTTGGCCTTCTTCTTGAGGATGGTGCATAGCCTTGCATAACTACTTGAATTTAGTAACAGTGCAGATTCCATGTTCCTGTTCCAATACTCTCTGAGAAGTGTCTGATGATGCTGATGTACTGTATAGGAAGGGGTAAAATCAGGGAACATATGCACTACCCCTGGACATGAACTAAGGGGGTTGGGATTGAAGGAGGGAAGTAGGGACCTGAGTGGAGGGGAGTAAATGAAAAAGGACAACTATAGCAACATAATCAATAAAATATACTTTAAAATATGAAAGACCTATGGACATGGACAAAAAGGTGAGGATTTATTGTGAGAGAGAGGATGGGGTGGGTGGGGCAGGAGAGAGCAATGGGGGGATGAAACAATTATAATACAACAATAAATTAATTTTTAAATTTTTAAAAGAAAAAATCTTTGTTATTATTGTATAAAGCCATAAATCCCCATAATTTTTTAAAGAAACGTGACTGAAAAGTGTTCACCAGTTGACAAAGGGGGCCCATGGCTCAAAGAAAGTTTAACAACTGCCTTAGCACTGGTTCAGGTAGGAAAATGTGAACATATAGAGTTTGGGGTCTAAGAAACCTGAGTAGGGTCTTTCAAATGCAACCTAACCACTACTGAATGTTTATTCTTGCTTAGGATAATTTAAATGTTAACTAACCATCCCCAGCATGGATTAAAACTAATTTACAATGAGTTCTATGAATTGCTTATCAAGTTTATAAACATTGCTTGATTCTTCTGCACTTCAAAATATGTAGTAAGTTTATCCCTTCTTACTTCTACTGCCCTCACCCTAGATCAGTATTTCAAAAGATCATTTTGTAGACAGATGTAATATTTCATTAAATCATTGCTTCTATGGATTCAAGATATTACAGGTTGTGAGACCTACCATTCATTTTTATTCTAAATCAAATGAATCTCAATTATATTTACATGATCTGTTTCAAAAACAATGAGTTTCAGTCTAAAATCTGCAAATCAAACCCATTTAAATTAATTAGGACAAAGGACTTAGGGGGAGTGGGGAAACAGCAATGAAGCTTATAAAAATCAGGGCTCTCCTTATTTTTCTTTGAGTTTGGCTTTTGTTAAGGTTATCACATGAGTAAATTACGCAAAAAGAAGATATTCCCAGGTTCCTTGACAACCCACCTATCTTAAACCACAATAGGCAAATCTGTACCAAAAGCTTGTACTAAGTCACAGAAGGGGTCAACTGGAGGAGATTCTTGCACCAGCTCAACATGATAATTCACCTTGACTCCACTAGGAGGTGCTCTTGCCCAGCCTAGGACCCTTTACTACACTCCAGGAAATACAGACATTGACACTCAGTTAGGCCAAGGTGTGTTTCTCACAGACACACTGCGGCTGTTGTTCCCTAGCCCAGGATAATAAAGACCCGCAAAATGTCTGCACAATTTTTATCACAAATTAGGGAACATGGCCCTTACTCTGGTTGAGATCTTTTATGCACCAAAAAAAAAAAAAAATTGTTCCCAAACTCTGACATGCCATTAAATGTAAAATTTGCTGCAATTCCATGGATGGTAAAAAGTGAAAAAGTATACATCTTGCAGTAGATTAAATAAGGTACTTCAGTTTCACTGTGTGAAACTGGGTTTCACTGGGTTTTCAGGTAGCTCATAGACAATATAAAACATTGCACATACACAATATAAAATGGCAAGGAATCTGAATTTTAGTTTAAATGTTATAGAAAGTACTGAGTGGTGAAGAAAGAGGTAGGATCTTGTTTCCAATTTTTATAGATATGTTGTTACTGGTACAAAGAGTAGATTATGGAAGCAGGGAATGTGATCAGATGGCTTGGTCTAGAGTCAGAGCAGTGGAAATGGGAAGAAAGTATGGATTTAGGATATAATTTGAAGAGGAAAAGGATAAAAGCAATGTTGATTCATACTGATAAATGATTTATACAACTCACTGAGCAAAAAGAAAACACTGCTACAAATCTAAATAATTATCAATGCTTGTTTTGGCATTTATTAACTCAATACTGTTAGGTCTCTGTAACTTGCAGGAACTCTGCCAATCCCTTATTAGCTGCAGTGAGTTCCATCTCCAGGTGCCAGTATTTTACTTCATTCTAAGGGAAAGTAGCCTTGGCTGGCGCAGGTCAGTGGACTAGCACCAACCAAAGGGTTGCCAGTTCCAGGCCCAGTCAGGTCACCAGCTGGAGTCACATGAAAAACAAACATACATTGAAGTTTCTCTCCCTATCTTCCTCCCTCCCTTCCCTCTCTCTAAAAATAATAAAATATTTTAAAAATATAAATAAATAAAAGAGAAAGAAGAATATAAAATTGTCACACTAGGGCATGAATGACTGACAATAGCCCTTTGTGTAAGTCTTCCTCAAGGTCATTGACATTCTTCCAGGGCTGCTTTTATTTATTTATTTTAATTGAGGTAACATTGTTTAATAATATTATGTTTCCAGGCATACAACATCATAATTTGATATCTGTACACACCATTGACCAAGCATCTAGTTTCTCTGGATGAAAAAGGGGTCACATACTAAACATGACAAGCTCAGGTGAGGCCTGCATAGACCAAAAGTAAGCACATAGGATGGTCTGAACATACAATTTCCTGACTAAAAGTGAGTCATAGCAGGTAGTCATATCCTACCCTGTAGCTTCCCTGACAAAGGTCAGTCTTTATCTTAACTCAGCCTGTGTATTATCTTTTTGCAGACCCTTCAGGACATAGCATCTCATGGAGACCACAGAGTTGCTCATTATCTTGTTATCTCATACCACCTCTATGTGCTATAAATGTTAATTATTAACTATCTTTTACCCATCAGTGTAAAATAAATATGTGTCTATCTGTTTCTACTTTTTATCCAACCCCAGAAATTTCCCAACTTTGCTTTCTTCCACTTCCTGAATCTATCACCAATAGATTCATGTACTCCCTTGCATCTTCTTCTTTGATTCTCATATGTAAAATAAAGTGCAAAACTGCCATTCTCTGAAGCATTTTCTCAATCCATTGAGGGAGAGGGGTGCTGGGTGGAGGGGAACAAATGAAAAAGAAACTGGGGCAACTATAACAGCATAATAAAAAAAATAAAGAAAAGTTCCCTAATTTGGTGAAGGAAATAGACATGCAAGTCCAGGAAGCACAGCGAATCCTAAACAAGTTGGGCCCAAAAAGGAACACATCAAGACACATTACAATTAAAATGCCAAAGGTTAAAGATAAAGAGAGAATCTCAAAAGCAACAAGAGAAAAGCAAAGAGTTACCAACAAAGGGGTGCCTGTAAAACTATCAGCTGATTTCTCAGAAGAAACTTTGTAGGCAAGACAGGGCTGGCAAAAATATTCAAAGTGATGAAAATCAAGGACCTACAACCAAGAATACTATATCTAGCAAAGCTATAATTTAGAATGGAAGGACAGATAAAGTGCTTCCCAGACAAGATAACACTAAAAGGAGTTCATTATTACATGAAATGTTAAAGGGACTTATATAAGAAAAAGAAGAAGATAAAAACTATGAACATAAAAGGCAAAAAATTCACAACTCTCAACAACTGAATCTAAAAACACAAGCTAAGCAAACAACCAGAACAGGAACAGACTCATAGATATGGAGATCATTTGGAGTGTTATCAGTTGGGAGGGGGAAGGGGGAGAATGGGGAAAAAGGTTCAGGAATTAAAAAGCATAATTGGGATCTATAATCCGAGATGGAAGCATAGGCAGACATGCTGAGTCTCCCTCCACAACTATAAATGAATACCTCTACCTCAAAGCTAGAGAGAGCCGAAATTCCAAAATATTGAGCTGCATGGAAGTCAAACAAACAAAAGATATAAAGGTATAAAGAAGAAATACTCATCTGCACAAAAGGTTCTCGTGGTCCTAGAATGTCCACAGACCCACCCACCCTGGGAACCATGGCCAGGGCAATAGCTAGAGAGGTGCCAGTTCTATATGGGAAGTGGGAGAAGTGCCTGGAAAAGGGATGAGTTCTGAGCAAGCAGCATTGCTCCCTCTCAGACCCCTCTCCCACATACAACACAACAAGGTGGTGAAACAGGTCACCTTTACTGACAAATACCTAAGGCTCCACACCTTACAACATAACAGATGTGAAGGCTCTACCTAAGATGCAGAGGCAAACATAGGAGCCTGTCACGTTGAGAAGACAGAGAACTATGGCTAAAAAAGGGAACAGTTAAGGTCCCAGTGGGCAAACCAAGTGATAAATAGCCAACCTAACAGATGAACTGTTAGCCAGCCTAACAAATACACAGTTTAAAATGCTGGTGATATAGATGTTCACAGACTTGATAGACATGCTTGAGTATGGCAAATGCAAAAGGGAAGAAGCAAAGGCTATACTAAATGAAACAAGGGAAAATCCACCACATGAAACCAATGGTGAATAAAAAGGAAGCCAGAGTTCAAATCAATGATTTGAAACATAAAAAGCAATAAATAGCCCTGGCTGGTGGCACAATGGATAGGTGCTGACCTGCGAATCCAAAGGTTGTTGGTTCAATTCCCAGCCAGGGCACATAGCCAGGTTGTAAGCCAGGTCTGCAGCCAGGTCCTTAGCTGGAGGCAGGTGAAAGGGAACCATACACTGATGTGTCTCTCCCCCTCTGCCTTTCTCCCTTCCTCTATCTTTAAGAATAATTGATGAAATCTCTTTAAATAAATAAATAGTTAACCAGTATAGAATGAAAAAAACAAGAATTGGGGAAAAAAAGACGAAAGACTTAGAAACCTCTGAGACAACTTTAAATGTACCAACATCCAAATCATAGGGGTGCCAGAAGGAGAAAAGGAAAGGGAA
Organism: Noctilio leporinus; assembly: GCA_004026585.1. Lineage (NCBI taxonomy): Eukaryota > Metazoa > Chordata > Mammalia > Chiroptera > Noctilionidae > Noctilio > Noctilio leporinus. The sequence continues at coordinate 8,123 of PVIW01015689.1, read as the reverse complement.
GAAATTGAAAACTAGTATGAGAAAATAATGAAGGAAAACTTCCCAAATTTGGTGAAGGAAATAGGCATGCACATCCCAAATAGGCACAGAGAGCCCCAAACAAGTTGGAACCAAGGAGGAACACACCAAGACACATCATAATTAAAATGCCAAAGGTTAAAGATAAAGAATCTTAAAAGCAACAAGAGAAAAGCAGAGACTTATTTATAAAGGGGTGCCTGTAAGACTATCAGCTACTTTCTCAAAAGAAACTGTACAGGCAAGATGGGGCTGGCAAGAAGTATTCAAAAGCAGGGACCTACAACCAAGATTACTCAATCCAGCAAAGCTATCATTTGAAATGTAAGAACAGATAAAGTGCTTCCCAGACAAGGTAAAGCCAAGAGTTCATCATCACCAGGCCTTTATTACATGAAATGTTGAAGGAACTTATTTAAGAAAAAGAAGATCAAAACTATGAACATAGAAAGGACAACAAATTCACAACTCTCAACAACTGAATCAAGAAAAAAAAAATTAAGCAAACAACCAGAATAGGATCAGAATTATAGGTGTGTGGGGATCGTTTGGAGGGTTATCATTTGGGAGGAGAAAGGGGGAGAAATGGGGAAATGGTGGAGGGATTAAGAAGCATAATTGGTAGGTACAAACTAGGGGAATGTTAAGAATAGTATAGGAAAGGGTGAAGCCAAAGAATTTATATGGACAGCTCATGGACATGAACTATGTGGGTTGGGCCTGCTAGAGGGAAGGGGTATAGTGGGTGGAGGGGAGCAAAGAGAAAATAATTGGGATAACTGTAATAGCATAATCAATAAAATATACTTAAAAAAAAGAAACTGCCTGCTTTCCATCACTCATTCACCAAATTGGTGGCAGCTGTGAAGATGGCAGCTCACATTCCAGGTGCAGGATGCCTGTATTAGAGGAAATAACATAGACTTTATTCTCAAAGAACTGGGCATGAGTACTTTGACCCATCTGGTGGTTCCCTAAAGGAAGGTGATAGGGCTTGTTTGCTCAAGTTCAAGTGTTCCTCGAGTTAAGGGAGCTTACAGAGTGGTGTTGGCTGAAAGCACTTCAAAGCAAATGTGTTAGTCACTACAGCCTGCAACAATAAATGGATGGAAAAACATGAGAAGAAAGGTTTGATGCATGAGGGAATAAGGGCTTTTAAATATTCCCAGGTGTACCAAGTAAACAAAGCCAATAGATCTAAGATGGTGAAGGAGTAAGTGAAAGCTGCACAAACCTCCTCCCAGGACCAAACTGGAATTACAACTAAAGTGTAGGAAAATCATCCTGAATAAGCAACTGAACACTAGCTGGAGAGAAGCCTTATAATTATTAACAGACAGAAGAAACCCACTTCACACAATGAAACTGAGAGGGAATGCAGATGAGGCACAAAAGGACTGGCTGGACTCCATGGGTGGCAGCTGAAGTCCTAGAGCATGTATGGCACACACAAGGCCAGTGGGTTAATCCGGCCTTCTACCTTGTTTTATCCTGCCCGCATCTTTGGCCTGGCACCTTGCTCCTACCCAGCTTGCTTAATTGTTAAGGAGTAGTTACATTTATACAGTCCTAAAATTATATTCAGCCCTCTGAAGGCAACCATGAGGCTGATGTGGCCCCCAGTGAAAATGAGTTTGACACCCCTGAACTAGAGGGATTATTTCAGCAGCCTGGGTTCCACCTGGGAAGTGTGGGGTCTAAATCACAAGCTGGGCTCCCCAGCCTACACCAACAGAGCTGAGAAAGGACTAGATAACATTGGGCTGTGAAAAGCAGCAGGGTTTACCTCCACCAGGGAGATAGCTGGAGACACAGTGAGCCTCTTAAAGAGCTAAAGCACTAAATTCCATTTGTAGCCACTTACCCTGGACTCTGGCAGAGGGAGAGCCGAGTGAACTAGAGTTGCATGAGGAGAAACTGGGGCTCTGGAGAGAGAACAAAAGGAAGGGCAGCCAGGATCCCTGTGCTGAGTCATTCCCAATACTGCAGAGGCCATCTTTCTAAGGGAGAGCTTTGCTCTCCAAGTGAAATCAGCCTGAGGGTGGCAATAGACCTGCCTGCAGGAATTATTCTGCCTCACTCTGTGGATGTTAAGCCAGGCTCTGAGTAGTACAGCTAAAAGTTATTTCAGTGATTAAGTTTTTAATAACTAAGGCATATATCAGACTTTAGCTGACCCTACCCCAGGTCTGGTACTGGTAAGCTGGCCTTGGTGCACAACCTGGTCCCTTCTGCACACAAACAGTCCCAGAAGAGAGGGCAACAAGCTGTGGATCACTGATAGGTTCAAACAGATTGCTCAGGGCCAGTCATAGGCAGTGTCTGACATGGGTCTAAACCAAAACCTTTTCAGATCTACCTATTAAACAAACACAAAAAGGCAGCCAAAATGGGAAGACAAAGAAAAAGTTCCCAAATGAAAGAACAAGAGAATCCTCCAATAGAAGAGCTCAAAGAATGGAGGCAAGCAATTTATCAGAGTTTAGAGTAATTATTATAAGGATACTCAACACCATGAGAAAAAGACATAGAACCCATAAAGAAGAACTAGACAGAGATAAATAATATACTGGAAGGAATGAACAGTAGGTCAGATGAAGCAAAGAATGGAATCAGTGTTTTGGAAGATAAAATAGAATAAAACACCCAGGCAGAGCAGCCAAAAGAAAAAAAGAATTCAAAAAACAGAAAATGCTCTGGCTGGTGCAGCTCAGTGGATTGGCACCAGCCTGTGAACCCAAAGGTTGCTGGTTTGATTCCCAGTCAGGGCACATAACCAGGTTGCAAGCCAGGTCTCCAGCCAGGTCCATAGCTGGAGGCAGGTGAAAGGCAACCATACATTGATGATCCTTTCCCTTTCTTTCTCCCTGTCCTCCTCTCTAAATCTAATGAATAAAATCTTTTTAAAAAATTAAATTGCATAAATTTGCAATTAAATAAATTATTTTAAATAAAAATAGAAGACACCTTAAGAAACATTTTGGACAACATGAAACATAACAACATCCACACAATGGAAATATCAGAAGGAGAAGAGAGTGAGCAAGGGATCAAAAACCTATTTGAAGATGTAACAACTGAAAACTCCCCTAATCTGGTTAGTGAAAAAGAACCACAACCCCAGGAAATACACAGACCAAATCACCATGGACCCAAAGAGGCCAACCCCAAATACAGCATAATTAAAACAGTAAAGCTTAAAAACAAGGAGAGAATCCTAAAAGCCACAAGATTAAAGCAGGTAATTAACTGCAAGGAAGCTCCAATTAGACTGTCATCTGATTTCTCAATAACAACATTTCAGGCCAGAAGGGACTGGCATGAAGTATTTAAGGACATAAAAAGCAAGGACCTACAACCAAGGCTACTTTACCGAGCAAGGCTGTCATTACAAATGAAGGGGGGCTTTTTCTCAAGGAGAGATCCAAGTGGAGGTGTAGTAGATAGACACACTGCATCTCCCATTACAACCAGAAATGGGTATATCTACCTCAAACTAGAGACAACCAGAAATTCCCAAATATTGAACTGAACAGGAAGTCAACAAACAAAAGATAGAAGGAAGAAATATTCATCTAGACAGATAGGGGAGGCAGAGCCAGGACACAGAGGAAGCAGCCTGGCAAGTGGATTGCTGGGGCAGGTTGGTGGTGCAGCAGCGGTGGCAGGAGAGCAGGAGGGGTTGGCCAATGAAAAAAGCAATCACAGTAGAGATACCTGTTGAATGATTCTGGCACTAGACCAGATCACGAAGCCCACAGTACCAGTGCTGGAGGAGAAAATAAAGCCACATTGCTTCTTCTGACTGTGAAGACCAGTGGGGAGTAGGGCTGAGGAAGGAACTATCAGTCTCACAGAAGAGTCTGCTTGTTTAGAAGCCCCCACGGTCCTGAAACATCCACATGCCATGGTCCTGCCAGGCCAAAGGAATGATAGACGGGGTAGGATTCTTAATGAAAAGACTGACACAAAAAAGCTGGGGTCAGGAGAACTGCCACTCGTGGTGACAGCACCACTTTATTATTCACACAAAACTTCTATAGGTTTTTCAAGCATTCAAGCCTATCTCCTAGTGAAACTATTTTGGCTGAAAGTACTTTTTCCCACAAAACATTTGCTTATTTCTTAGTAACTAATTATTATCACTTTCAAAGCATACTACTTATGTTATGTCGTTCACTACACAGCTGCTATTTACTCTTGCTGAAGGTCAGCCTGTCCTCTAAACATGATGTAGAACTTTGTAATCATTAGAACTCTTCTCAGCCAAGCAGTTGACCTTTTGGCCATCAGCCCACCTCGAAGCCCTGAGTCCGGCCATGCCTTGACTCAGGAGGTCCCGACATCCACAGACACACCACTCTGGGAAACACTGACAACAGCTAGAGAGGTGCCATTCCTATACTGGAAACAGGAGAAGAGAAGTGCCAGGAAAAGGGGAGAGTGCTGAGCAAGTTGCATAGTTCCCTCTCACACCCCTCCCCAACATACAGCACTACAACATGGTAAAATGGGTTTCCCCACATTGACAAATACCCAAGGCTCTGTCCCTTACAATGTAACATGTGCGACAGCTCTACCTGAGACAAAGTCACACAGGAGCCTGTAAAAATGTAGAGACAGAGAAATATGACTAAAAAAGAGAACAAATCAAGGTCCCAATGGCCTAACTAGGCAACAAAGAACTAGACAGTCTAACAGATGCAGAGTTTAAAATGCTATTAATAAAGACACTCACATACTTGACAGATGTGCTTGAGTATGGTAAATTCGTACAGGAAAAAGTAAAGTGAAAGAAAGGAAAATACACCAAAACCCAATGGTGAAGGGAAGGAAAATGGGCTTCAAATCAACAATTTGGAACATAAGGAAGAAATAAACAGTCAACTAGCACAGAAAATGGAAATAACAATTGAAAAAAAAAAAGGAGAGGATTAGACACTCTGGGGCACTCTGGAACACTTTAAATGTTCCAACATCTGAATCATAGGGTGCCAGAGGAGAGGAGGAAGAGCAAGAAATTGAAAATTTGTGTGAAAAAGTAATGAAGGAAAACTTCCCTAATTTGGCAAAGGAAATAGACATACAAGTCTGGGAAACAGAGAGTCCCAAACAAGCTAGATCGAAATTGAACCACACCTAGACACATCATAATTAAAATGCCAAAGGTTAAAGATAAAGACAGAACCTTAGCCCTGGCTGGTGGCATAGTGGATAAGGTGCCAGCCTGCAAACCCAAAGGTCACTGGTTCGATTCCCAGCCAGGGCACATAACCAGGTTGCAAGCCAGGTCTCCAGCCTGGTCCATAGCTGAAGGCAGGTGAAAGGCAACCATACATTGATGTTTCTCTCCCTTACCCCTTTCTCTGAAGATAATAAATTTTTTAAAAATCTTTAAAAGAGAGAGAGAATCTTAAAAGCAGCAAGAGAAAAGAAGAGAGTTACTTACAAAGGGGTTCCTATAAGACTATCAGCTGATTTCTCAAAAGAAACCTTGCAAGCAAGAAAGGCCTGGCAAGAAATATTCCAAGTAATGTAAGCAAGGACCTAAAACCAAGATTACTCATCCAGCAAAACTTATCATTCAGAATGGAAGGGCACATAAAATGCTTCCCAGACACAGTCAAGCTAAAGGAGTTCATCAATTATATAAAATGTTAAAGGGACTTATTTAAGAAGAAGAAGGTCAAAACTATGAACATTAAAATGACAACAAAGTCATAACTATCAACTGAACCTAAAAAATAAAAATGAAAATAAAAACAAACTAAGAAAACAGCCAGAATAGAACCAGAAACATAGGTATAGGGATCATTGGGAGGGTTATCAGTTGGGAGGGGGAAGAGGGAGAAACAGAGAAATGGTGCAGGGATTAAGATACATAGTTGGTGGGTACAAGATAGGGGAAGTAAAGAATATTGGAGGAAAGGGTGAAATCAGAGCACTTACATGCACAACCCATTGGCCTGAACTAAGGTGGAGCATGGGACTACAGGAAAGAATGGGGGGCTTGAGTAAGGGGAAGCAAAAGGAAAATAATTTTGGACAACTTTAACAGCATAATCAATCAAATATACTTAAAAATAATGTACTTAAAAATAAAAATAAAATAAAAATGAGGAAATAAAGAGCTTTCCAGACAGATAAAAGCTAAAGGTGTTTATTAATATTAAGCCAGTACTGCAATAAATATTAAAGGGCTTGCTTTAAGTAGAATAAGAAAAGGAAAACTAAAGGAAAATATTTTTTTCAATAAAATGGTCATAAATATGTGTCTACCATTAATTACCTTAAGTGTAAAATGGCTTAAAGGATGAAGAAAAAAGACATAAAGTCAATAAATGGATAAGAAAACAAGACCCTATCCGGAGGAAAGATGGCGACAGAGTAGAGAGCAGTGCTGATGGTGTTCTCAAGTACCACAGCAGTGAGAGGACAAGATAGGGAGCGTGAGGCATCTTCAGGACCCTAAGAATTGGAGTGGTCAGCATCTGGACACAGGGGAGCACAGCCCAGAGGCAGCGGAGACCAACAGGAGAGTAGCCCTCAGGTCCAGGCTCCATCTGGGCCAGTCAGGGATTATTAAGGGTGAACAGCCATCTAAACCCTTTCTTCTTATTATTATTATTATCTTTTTTCTTTCTTTTTTCCTTTTGTTTTGTTTTTTGTATTTTGTGTTTTTTGTTTTTTTCTGCTAAAAGCCCAAAGGTCCAGTATACAACCAGACAGCACAAATGAAGGACACACCAAGAACAGCAAGAGAAAATCTGGGAGACGGCAACATTGAACTCCACAAATCTCCTATCACAGAAGGGTGCTCAACTAAGGCAAGGAAGCAAAGCAGGTTAACCCAAGGAAAGAACAAAAATAAATAAATAAATAAAAAGCAAACAAGAACAGACACCCAAAATGGGGAAAAAAAGAATCAGTCCATCACCAAAAGGAAAAGAAGAATCCCCAGAAAGACCACAAAAGGAAACAGGCACCTGAACTATCAGATAAGGAATTCAAAAGAATGATGATAGAGAAGCTCAGTGAGCTCAGCCACATCAAAGGAAACTATAAACAACTCCAGGAGAACTACAAAGAACTCCAGGGAAATTACAAAGAACTCCAGGGAAGTTACAAAGAACTTACTGAGAACTACAACAGCATGAAAAAGGACATAGAAACTATCAGTAAGTGCCAGGAGGAAATGAAGAATACAATTTCTGAATTGAAGAATACAGTAGAAGGAATCAACAGTAGGCTAGAGGAAGCAAAGGACTGGATTAGCGAGTTGGAGGATAAAGTAGACAAATACTCCAAAACAGTACAAGAGAATAAAAAAAGGCTGAACAAGACTGAAGAGGGGTTAAGAGAGCTGCAGGACAACATGAAATGTAACAACAGCCGTATCATAGGGATACCAGAAGGAGAAGAGAAACAAGGAATGAAAAACCTGTTCCAAAAAGTCATGATAGAAAATTTCCCTAACATGATGAGTGAAAACATTAATCCAGTTCAGGAAGCACAGAGGATACCAATGAGGATCAACCCAAACAGACCAACACCAAGGCACATTATTATTAAAATGGCAAATTTCAAAGACAAAGAGAGAATCCTAAAAGCATCAAGAGAGAAAAGACAAATAACATACAAAGGGGCTCCAATAAGGCTATCAAATGATTATTCAACAAAAACAATTCAAGCCAGAAGGGAATGGCAAAACGTATTTCAAGTAATGGTAAACAAAGGACTGCAACCAAGAATACTCTACCCAGCAAGGCTCTCATTGAAGATAGAAGGAGAAATAAGGAGCTTCCCAGACAAAAAAAAGGCTAAAAGAATACATCTCTATCAAACCAGCATTGCAAGAAATGCTAAAGGGTCTGCTCTAAAAATAAGTAAACAAATAAAATGAAGGAACAGAGAAAGCCAAAGAGGAATACAGACACAAAGGGAGAAAATGGCAATGAATAAGTATCAATCAATAATCACCTTAAATGTAAATGGATTAAATGCACCAATCAAAAGACATAGGGTAGCCGAATGGATAAGACAACATGACCCACATATATGCTGTCTTCAAGAGACCCACCTCAGAACAAAAGATCGACACAGAT
>PVIW01015688.1:0-18965 GCA_004026585.1 Noctilio leporinus | reverse complement strand
AACTGGAGAATATTATGCTTAGTGAAATAAGCCAGTCAGTGAAGGACAGGTATCATATGTTCTCACCCATTACGGGACAATAATGAGCAAAACTAACAACAAGCAAAACAGAACCAAGTGTATGAATACAAGGAATAGGCCTGCAGTGGTCAGGAGGAAAGGGGTTGGGGGAAGGGGGGAGGCAGAGGCAAAGAAGGGGAGCAGCTTAGACAAGAACCTAGTATAAAGGAACCATGGACATGGACAACAGGTGGGATTGACTTTGGGGGGAAAGGGTGGGAGGGGAGGGGGACAGAGGGGAGTAAAAAAGGGATGGATGTAATACAACAACAATAAAATTAAAAAAAAAAAAAAAGATGCAAAAAAAAAAAAAGAACATCAGAGAGGCTTGCACTTGCCAGTAGACACTTAGGTCTTCAAGAAAGGGTATAATATGTAATCTTTTATAAACTTCTTTGCTCACTGAATTCTTTCCTCATGAAGGTCTACTGACCCCTTATGCAAATAAGAATGGGAGGAGAAACACTACCCACACTCTTCAAGAGACCATCCTGTTCACTGAGAGAAACTCTCCTGCTGGTGGTGATGTTGGCTGGTCTAAGCACAGTATTCACAGAGCCATAAACTCCAGCAGAGGAAGTTCAATACCCCATGTTCAGATGCTGCAAAGGTGGGCAAGATGGATTCCAGCTTCAAGCAGAACAGACTATACTTGCTCCTGAATTTTGAGTTTTATTTGGAAGGCAAAAGATATCAAGAAAAATAGAACAAAAAGGGGCAATACCTTTATCAAAGTTTAGTAAATGTGCCCTTGCAGATGTGGCTCAGTTGGAGTGTCATCCTGTAAACAGAGAGGTTGTGGGTTCAGTTCCTGGCAGGCTAGGCAGTGGGGGCTTGTGAGAGGCATCTGATCAATCTTCCTCTTTCACATACATTGATGTTTCTCCCCATCTCTCTCCCTTCTTTCCTCTCTTTAAAAATATGAATGGAGCCCTGGCTGATAGCACAGTGGATAATGTGCCGGCGTGCAAACCCAAAGGTCGCTGGTTCGATTCCCCAGCCAGGGCACATAACCAGGTTGCAAGCCAGGTCTCCAGCCAGATCCGTGGCTGGAGGCAGGTAAAAGGCAACCATACATTGATGTTTCTCTGTTTCGCTCCCTCTCTGCCTCTCTCCCTTCCTCTCTTTCTGGAAATAATAAAATCTTTAAAAAATTAAGAAAATAAAAATAAAAATATGAATGGGCATATCCTCAAGTGGGGATAAAAGAATTTAAAAAAATTAACATATATAGCACATGTCCACATGGTAAATATCAGGAATTTCTCAGTCTGGAAGAGACATAGCAGTTGTGGGACAACAATATAAACTTTGAAAACCAAGTTTTCAGCATAACTGCAAGAACCCACCTAAAGGCCACTTACAACAAAGTTCCAAAAGGGCATACAAAAAACTACCCTTATTAGTCATAACTGGGAATCCCTTCCACAAATATCCAATTCCAGTGCCTTCCTAAAGATGATAGATATGGCCTTAGTAACAGTTCTTAAAAAATGTAAAAGAAAGGACAATCTTGAGAGACAAGTTTGTGCCTGAGTCTTGCCTCTCAGAAATGAAGGGTGTTGGATAAATAGAGGTGAAGGGGACAAAGGTCATTTCAACTTCACTTTGGGTTTCAGGCTCCTCTAAGGGTGGGCAGTTCTTGTGGTCTTATTTGCCTCCCATTGCAGCTCACAGGCTGGAAGCTCAGCTGCACCAGAGGATCTGTCCAAAGAAAAGTGAGCCACTAACCATTCTGTTGTCACAAACCATCACAATACAAAAAGTATAGCATGATTGCAGTACAAGTAACCTTTACACTGGGATGACCCAGCATCTCCAATGTGGCACTGACTGGAAAGGTCACAGCTCTTCCTGTGGCAGCACTGTTCTCACTGCCCTGCAGGGCCGCTGATGGGAACAAAGGTGACAAGAATGCACAGCCCAGCTGAGGAGTAGTGGCAGTAAGTGCATTAGGCTCTGGGCTGCGTCCCTTGTTCCTTGTAGGGCTTTCATCACACCTGCCCTTCAGTTCAAGTCTCCCTCTAGAGAAGGAGCTGTTACCCTCACCAGAGGAGGGGGAGAAAAAGGGACCTGCACCTTAACTGTCTGCTGATAATCACTATCTTCTGTCAACCAAAACTGATTGTCTCTTCATATACTAGCCTAAGAATTTGGCATTGTGAAAAGGAGCTATCCTCTAAGATTTAATTCTTCTGGACCAACCACAGTTCAAATGCTGTTAATCCACAGACACCGTGCACGATCTGGGACAAACATCTAGGAAATGGGACAAACATCTAGGCTCCTCTCAGAGCTGCAACTCTAATGCAGGGTTGACTGGTACCAACAACAGCCTATAATCCTTTACTAGGAGACATGGGAAATCATGGACTTCTAAGCCCTCTTCTGTCTCCTCCACCTCCACCACCTGCTGCTTCCAACACCTGCTTCCTCATAGGTATATATATGCAGGCAACAAAAAGAAAAGAATGAGTCTCCACTATTCTATAGGAAAACAGTTTTGGTAAAAGTTGGATAAGGTGAGATTGCAAATGACTGGAACAAAGCTTGGGCATCACCTGTGGTTGCCGCACTCCCCCCATCCTTTCTCCTGCCAAGAAGCTGTGTTACTTTCATCTATCCCACCACAGAGACATCAGCATCTCTTCAAACCTCTTCTTCCAAGTGGAAGGGGGGCCTGTCAGAGACCTGCCCACCCCTTCCACCCAGGCCTCATCACATGGCTGTGTCCCCCACTTCTGTCCTTGGTCAATTGTTCCCACCAGAGCTGTGATCTTTCCACCTCACAGCAATCAAGTCAGGATGTCCCTCTGTCATGTCTCAAGTCTCTCCTAAAATATCACACCCACCATAAGAGCACTGGCTGGTACTTACGGAGGCACTCACAATTTCACATGTAGACCTACCTGCTTTTTGTTGGCTACTGTGCAATGAAACTAGTACTTACACGAGACAGTCCTTACTGCACAACTGAGGAACCCGCCATCTTGTCAATGAAACAGGGTTGATCTGACATTCTGACACATCGACGTGCCCCCAGTTCCAGCACAAACTAGTATACAATCAACACTCACTGACAATTACAATGATGAATTTTATGCACAAATGGCAACCCGGGATGTGGTCAAACACTAGCCTGGATGTTGCTGTGAAAGGTATTTTTCAGATGAGATAATATTTAAATAGGAAGCTTAAGAGGAGAAATCAGGGTTACCTTCAGGGCTGAGGGTGCCCTGCAGGACCCCTGGCCTTCCTTTCCTGCTAGCGTGCCCCTCCCCCAGCCACACTGCTTGGGTGGGGCAGGGTCTTCCCTAAATTGTCAGCGAGCAGCAGAAGCAAGCTACTGAGAGACCAGCCAGTGGGCATTAGGCTCTGGTGGAAAGAAGGATGATTGAAGGTTAATTTAAACAAACTGAATTTTCTCACATTGGACATGAAAATTCAAGGTGCCCATTGGCTCCCTTGCCATCTACCAAACACTGTTTAACACCTTGGCCAACTTTCAGGGCCCTGCACAAATGGCCATGGCTCTCTGGTCCAGCTTCCCATCATACCACATCCCTAAAAGCATCCATGTTCCAGGACCTGCAGTGAGCCATGATCCCCTAAAGCTGTCCCATTATGCCTTGTCTCATTACCTTTCTCCATCTGGAACTTCTCCATTGTGCCCTGTCAAGATTATTCCAAGCCCAGATCAAGTACCTACTTTACTGAAGAGGCATCTGCATGGGCCCAAGCACCTTTGCACATGTTTGCTAAGCAGGCCAAACTTCAAGGCCTCACTGCTCATGACCCTGAGCTGTACTGGGGCTGCTCACATAGGCAGTGAAGTTGGTCATGGTGGCAGCAGTGAGACCACCATGCAACTGCGTAGAGCATGGGCCACTTGTTCTTGCTGCACCAGGTGCCGAGCGCTTGGCCCAAGAAGCTTCAGTAAATGAGCGAGCCAATCACACAGCTCCATAGAGCTTGGGGGCAGGGAACTCCTGCCACCAGGCTGATGTTCTGTCTGATGTGCTATGAGTGACAAATGCTTTGCTCTGGTTGGTTGAGGCCTATGTCTAATTTTGGCTCCCATGGACAAGTCTCAAGGCTGCCGCTGGTTTGCTAAGCCCTCTCCTTCAGAGTGTGGTTACCCTTTGCTCTTCTCTATGTGGCTGAGGTCTTCTCTGACACCTTCAGAAACGTGTCCCCTGGAATTATAAGAGGCTATGAATTGCTGGCTTGCTGAGCCCTGGAGCTTCTTGACCATCTGCTATGGTTATGTGGGTCACTCACATGTCTTCCTACAGGAGCCCAAGCTCCTTGAAGGCAGAAATCAGGTAATAACAGAGATGAGTTCTACACGTATGTACTGAATAAATAAATGAGCAGATAAATGAGTGAGGAAAGTGCCAACAATTCCTTGAAATTTTGTAGCTATTCAGCCTTCTAAGTTTAACAATGTTCTCTGTATCCCACTGAAAGTTGCCTTGCTTAACTCAATAACATCTGGCATTCTCACACCAAAATGAAAGCTTCTAAAACACTATTAAACCAGCAGATCAAAGGAGACAAGCAAACTCTGTTAGTGCTCAGACTTACGGAAGCATCTGCACTCTGCCACACGTGAGATACCTGGTAGCCCACCAGGTCCCCATCCTGCTTGGAGGCTTGATCCATCAGGCACCCAACTTGTTCCTAGATTCATTCTGAAACACAGTGGCATTCAAGCATGTTACCAATGGAGCTAAAAGGAAAAGGAGAGAAGATGAAGAACAGCAAAGAAAAGCCCACAGAGACTTAGTCTCCTCTTGGTGTCTGAATGTTCGGTTTTCAAATGCTCAAGTAAAGCACTCAAATGATAATGATATGAGTAGCAGAGTTTCACCTTCTTTTCAATTCAGGACCACTGAGACAGTGCATGAGTTTTTAAAAGTCAGCCCTTTCCAAACTAAAAGAACAAGGAAGAGGAAGACAGGGAAGGCAGTGGTGAGCGGTGCACATTGACCCCTCCACCCCACCCCACTCCACCCCAACCCCAGGGAAGCAAAGCAGACACACATGAACAATGTTCTCCAATAGAAACCTGGGAGTTTTTTGATTACTGCTTCAATTTCACTAGTTGTTACTGTTCTATTCAGGCTTTCTGCTTCTTAATTCAATTTTAATAGAGTATATGTTTCCAGAAATTTATCCATGTCACCCAAATCATCAAATTTCTTTTCATATAGTTGTTTGTAGTAATTTTTTACAATTCTTTGTATTTCTGTGGTATCAGTTGTGATTTTTCCTCTATCATTTCTGATTTTGTTTATTTGAGTCCTTTCTCTCTCTCTCTCTCTCTCTCTTTTTTTTTTTTTTTTTTTTTTTTTTTTTTTTTTTTTTTTTTTTTTTTTTTTTTTTTTTTTTTTTTTTTTTTTTTTTTTTTTTTTTTTTTTTTTTTTTTTTTTTTTTTTTTTTTTGATTGGTCTGGTTAAAGGCTTGTTGATTTTCCTTATCTTTTCAAAGAACCAGCTCCTGAACTTATTGATCATTTGAATTGTTCTTTTAGTCTCTATGTCATTTAAATCTGCTCTGATCTTGATTATTTCCTTCTTTCTACTTGCTCTGGGCTTTGTTTGGTGTTGCTCCTTTAATTCTTATAGCTTTAGGGTTAGGTTGTTTGTATGAGCTTCTAACCTTTCTAGGTAGGCCTGCATTGTTATGAACTTCCCTCTCAGGACTGCCCTCACAGTGGCCCATGGATTTGGGGCTGTTGTGTATTCATTTCTGTTTGTTTCCAGATATGTATTGATTTCTTATTTGATCTCATTGTTAACCCATTCCTTACTTAATAGCATGTTCATGTTATTCAGTCTGCATGAATTTGAATGTTTTGGGACTTTTTCCTGAAGATTGTTTTCTAGTTTCAAGCCATTGTGATCTGAGAAGATGCTTGATATAATTTCAGTTTTCTTGAATTTGGGGAGGCTTGTCTTGTGTCCTGCTGTATGGTCTATCTTTGACAATGTTCCATGTGCATTTGAAAAGAATGTGTATTTTGCTTATTCAGGGTGCAAAGTTCTTTATGTATCAGTTAAGTCTATTTCTTCTAGAGCATTGTTCAATGCCACAATATCCTCGGTGGTTTTTTGTTTGGAAGAGCTGCCCATTGTTGATAATGGGGTATTAAAGTCTCCTACTATTAGTGTTGCTGTCAATACCCTTCTGGAAGTCCCTCCAATATTTTCCTCATATATTTGGGTGCTCCTATGTTGGGTGCATATATGTTTACAAGGGTTATATCTTCTTGCTGGATTATTCCCTTAAGTATTATGAAATGTCCTTCTTTGTTTCTCTTGATGACCTTCACTGTAAAATCTATTTTGCCTGATATAAGTATTGCTACCCCACCTTTTTTTTCATAACTATTTGCTTGAAATATATATTTCCTTCCTTTCACTTTCAGGCTGTATCGATCTTTTGTTCTGAGGTGGGTCTCATGTAGACAGCATATATGTGGGTCATGTTTTCATATGCATTCAGCTATCCTATGTATTTTGATTGGTGCATTTAATCCATTTACATTGAGGGTAATTATTGACAGGTAGTTCTTTTCTTCTTCTTTTTTAATAAAGATTTTATTTGTTATTTTTAAAGAGAGGAGAGGTGAGAGAGGCAGAGAGGGAGAGAGACATCAATGTATGGTTGCCTTTCACCTGCCTCCACCTACAGAGCTGGCTGGAGACCTGGCTTGCAACCTGGTTATGTGTGCCCTGGCTGGGAAGCAAACAACCAGTGACTTTTAGGTTTGTAGGCTGGTGCTTTATCCACTGTGCCACCAGCCAGGGCTGGCAGGTACTTCTTCATTGACATTTTCCCCTTTTGTACCTGTGTTCCCCTCTGTCTCTCCCTGTTCCTTCATATTTTTATTTTTTTAAAATTTTTTAAGATTTTATTTCATTATTTTTAGAAAGAGGGGAAGGGAGAGAGGCAGAGAGGGAGAGAGACATCAGTGTACGTTTGCGTTTCACCTGCCTCTAGCCACAGACCTGACTGGAGACCTGGTTTGCAACCTGGTTATGTGCCCTGGCTGGGGAATCGAACCTGCGACCTTTGGGTTCACAGGCCGGCACCTTATCCACTGTGCTACCAGCCAGGGCTTCCTTCATATTTTTAAAGCAGACCCTTTAGCATCTCTTGCAATGCTGGTTTGGTGGAGTATTCTTTTAGCCTTCTTTTGTCTGGGAAACTCCTTATTTCACCTTTCATTTTGAATAAGAGCCTTGCTGGGTAGAGTGTTCTTGGTTGCAGGTCTTTGTTTTTCATTACTTGGAATATTTTTTGCCACTCCCCTCTGACTTGTAGTGTTTCTATTGAGAAATCAGCTGATAATCTTATTGGAGCTCCCTTATATGTTATTTGCTGTTTCTCTCTTGCTGCCTTAGGATTCTCTCCTTGTCTGAAATTTGCCATTTTAATGATGATGTGTCTTAGAGTGGGCCTATTTGGGTTCATCTTCATTGGGATCCTCTGTGCTTCCTGAGCTTGTGTGACCTTTTCTCTTTTCAAGTTAGGGAACTTTTATGTCATTATTTTTTCAAACAGAATTTCTATCTCTTGCTTCTCTTCTTCTGATACAGATATTATTGTGTTTCATGTTGTCGTGCAACTCTCTTAAAACCTCTTCATTCTTTTTCAGTATTTTTTTCATTTTCTTTCACTGTCTGGGAATTTTTTCTACATTTTCCTCCCACTCACTGATCCAGTCCTCTTCTTCTCTAGCCTATTTCTGATTCATTCTACTGTATTCTTCAATTCAGAAATTGTATTCTTCATTTCTTCCTGGCTTTTATTGATAGCTTCTATGTCCTTTTTAATGCTGGTGTAGTTCTCAGTAAGTTCCTTGTAGCTTCCCTAGAGTTTGTCATAGTTCCTCTGGAGTTGTTGGTAGTTTTCTTTGAGCTTGTTGAGCTCATTGACCTTCTCTATCATCATTATTTTGAACTTGATGTCTGATAGCTTGCTTGCCTCTCTTTCATTTAGAGGTTTTCCTGGGGATTCCTCCTTTCCATATGATGGGGGATTTTCTTTTTCTCTCCATTTTAGGTGGCTCTTCTTGTTTGTTTTTTCTTTTTAAATTGGGCTTTTTTTTTTTTTTTTTTTGGTTCCTGTGTTTGTAGTGTGACCTTCTGTTGTGTAGAGGTTCACTTTCTTTACATCCTGGATTCACCTCTAGTGACATCAGATCATTCCAAAGTCTGGGCCTAGTCAGCCTGTTGGAGCCAACCAGAGATCCACTGTGCCCTTCAGTTTTTAATCCAATTAAGCTGTGATCAACTGTCAGGTGTAGGAACCACTGGATGGGACAGATTAACTCAGTTGTAATCCAATCAATCCTTGATAGGCAGGTTGGAGGAGAAGAGATTTCACTGGAAGGAAACAGGGAAAACTCACTGCTCATCCTT
The DNA here is from genome assembly GCA_004026585.1 of Noctilio leporinus. Lineage (NCBI taxonomy): Eukaryota > Metazoa > Chordata > Mammalia > Chiroptera > Noctilionidae > Noctilio > Noctilio leporinus. The sequence continues at coordinate 10,473 of PVIW01015688.1, read as the reverse complement.
ACATTGAGGTCTCAGTGACTGTGGGGTGCAGGGTCCTCAGCAGCTTTGGTGGAGGGCTATGTGTGACAGCCTTGACTGGTCATGTACATGGATGAGTGTCCTGGGGCCGAGTGTTCATTTACTTCAGGGACGGGAGGGCAGAGAGACATAAGTGTGTGCATCTGTGCTTTCAGCAGAGGCAGGGAGAAGCCCAATGCCTGGGTCCCATTCAGTCCCCACCTTTCTCTGATGTGAGGTGATTTAATGAAATGTGGGGTGCAGTAATGAATGCTCTAGCTGTGTACCTATGCCTTATGCACACTCTTTTTCTTCAGGCTTTGAAGCCCTCCCAGACCACCTCTGCCTCTGGCATTCACAAACTTACCTCTGGTCCCTCCAACTCACTGAGCTCCAGGGAGCCAGGTTGTGCTCAAATCATTGTTTTTCCTTTAAATATATGAACCTTTCATAAAAGGCATACCATAGATTGAGGAAAGCAAACAATACTTTCTTTGGTTTGTTCAATTTACTTAAAAGCATTTGATCTTTCTAATTACAAACGTTACATAGTCTTTTGTAGAATTCAAATATTTATAGAAGCATAGAAAGTATGACATTGAAATCTGTTCTGTAATCCCAACCCTGCAAGTTAACCTCCTCTAATTGCAGTTTGAGGTATAACTTTTGTTTTCTACAAGCTGAGCTAACTGAACAAACTGATGACAAGATCCACACACAGATGATGTCACTGAAGTTGGGGAGCAGCCACACCCACCCTGTAATCCCTATGGATGGCTGAAAAGATAACTGGTCCCCACAACTTGATCTGCCAAAAGGCAGTATAATGATTTAGTTGCCAACAAATATTGACATAGTGCCTCTTGGGACTCAGAGTTGCTGTGATCATCTAATGGAGTTATGAAGGCATCTGCCCAGGTGAGAGGAGTAAATGGCTCCAGGATTAAATGGGAAACAACATGGCTAACTGGAGGGTGGGGAGAGGCCTCCCCTGATCCCTTCCCATCCCAGACATCTCAGCCCTCCCAGGTGAATGCTGGCATCCACCCCCCGGCCCCCCACCCCCCCGCCATTTGTTAACAGATTGATATGTGACCACTCATTCACTTCCTTCTCCCTGGACCCACTGGAAGCCCCATGAGCCCTCTCATCACACACACCATTGCCAGTTCGAACAGGTGCTCAAAATAGGTGTGTTGAATGAATGAATAAGTAAAGGCATAAATAGCAAGGAGGGAGTGGTGCACAGGATTTCCAGGGGCAGGAAACACTGAGAGAATGGCAGGAAAACAGAGAGAAAGAAGAGGTCTAATGGTCTGGGAACACCAATTTAGCTGTCCAGTGGTGCTGCTGTGAGCCCTGAATCTCAGGAGAAGCAGCAGGATTCCTGAAGGTTCCTGTGCAGAGGATGGGCAGAAGCTGTGCTGGACTAGAACACCAGGAAGGAGGAGGCCTGGAAGTGGGGAAACCCACCAGGAAGATACCAAAGATCTAACTTCAGGAGCAGCCAGAAAGTGCAAAGGACACAGGGGACAGAAGAGGCTGACCACATCAGCACTCTCTCCATCACAGCCATTTCACCCCAGAAAGTCAGTCTGACCTACACACCGAGGAAGGACGAGTCCCAGAGCACAGGGCGGTGCTCAGGAGGGGCCATGTGGCAGCTGTTATCCTGCCTGCTGCTTGCAGAATGCAGGGTTGAGGCTGCTCCAGGTCCGGTTTGCTCCTGGTGAAAATGGGGATGGAATCATGGTGCTGCCCAGGACTCCCCTTAGAAATAAACATGTATTACTAGTCTAAGTCAGAGTAAGAGCTTGGTCAGTCTCAGCTGTTTCCTCATTTTATCATGAATCAGTGAAAACCTGCCACAGTGCAGTCCTTGAAACTGCTGGTTTGTAGGGTGGGGCTGAGGTTGATATGGTTGGTGAGGTTCACACTGGAATTTTTTTGGGGGAGATGTTGCATTCACATGGGGGCCTGCATGAATGGTGCTTGAGAGCTGAATGAGTGTGGATCCTGTGGGGCTGGGGGTGGGGTAGGAAAGAAGCAAAATGAAAGTCATTCCAAAGCTTTACACCAAAGGACAATGACTGATTAGGAATTTCATCAGAGCTGTCAATCTTCCACTGTTTCTACTACTTTGATTGTATAATGCCCTCCCTCCTGGTTTTCCTCCCAGAAGTGGATTACTTTAACATTATATTGGGGGAGGTCAGATCAAAAAATTTTAAACTTTCCATTTTCATTATTAACCTGTTCTTATTAGCTTACTCAAGGTTAACAAGAATGAATGTGCTGGGCTTTTCTGATGATTGCCAGCATGGCAACAATGATTAGCCAGTGTGTGAGACGTAAGAGAACTCATAGAGACTTCATGAAGATAAGGTCCTTTCTCAAAGGTACCTTCTTTCAGGTAATTTCCTTGTGTGGCTGGGTTGGCAACTAAAGCGAGTTTAATCTTACAAGCAACCTTGGGTAAGTGGCCTCCCACTCAGGTCTAAACGAGGCTGCCCAGGTGTTCCAGCAGCTGGAGGCCAACTATAGGGGTCACACCCATCCAGCCCTGGAGGGACATGATGGAGCTCCCCTGCTTTGGACATGATTTCCAATCACCACTAAGTCCTTGACCAGATGTCAATGTCAGCTTCTGAAAGACAGATTGTGTCTCCATCAAATTCCTTCCATGCCCAGCACAGGGCAGGCCCAAGGGGTGTTAGTGGCAAATGTTTATTTATCCAATAAAGAAATCAGTTTGATCCATGTGTGTTTGCCTTGTTCTTCTGAACAAATATTTTGTAGCTTTCTTGAAGTCTGGAGGTTGCATCCTCTGAACCCAACATGGTAAATGGAATGGGGTTGACATGCATTGAATACCTATGCAGTAAGTGGGTGTATTTGGGCACAGTTCTGAGCAGTGGGCTGTATGTGCCTGAGGGGGTCCCAATTGCTGTTGGGGGTGGGGCTGCCAGTGGGAATCCACCGAGATGTCTGTGCAGTGAAGACAGTGAAGTCAGGTTCTCCACTGGAGCCTCAGTAGGTGCAGAGCTCCCAGATTAAAAAAATAGGATGCCCCAGTTACACCTGCATTTCAGATGAACAATGACTGTGTGGGATGATACAGTCAGATAAATCTAACTTAGTATCACTTTGCAGAAGTAGCCCCAGGGAGTTCTCCATTACGGGCAGGCAAGGGGAAGCGTGGGTCTGGGGGGCACACAGAAACCATAGCATAGCCCCTCCCAACTCTCTGGGTCCTCACCTGGAGGTGTGAAGTGCTCCCACCTCTGACTGAAACAATGATCATCAGGTGTTCTCGCACTTACCCACTTGCAGGATGCCCACAGATTAGGTTAGAGAGAGACAGAGCGAGCACAAGCATACAGGGTCCCACTGGGCCTCACGCACACACAGTTCAGCAGTAGGAGCCCCAGGGCCTCCAAAGCCTTTAGGCAGCCCCTCATCATCCCCTTCAGCCTGAACCCCACTTTTGACTTGGGCATTTGATGTTTTGTTGGTAGAGGTGCTTTGCAAACCTCCCCCCCACCCCAAACAAGCTGCAGTCGGCAGTTCTCCGTGGGAGCACCAATGCAACCAGAGTTCCAGAACCTGACTGACACTCCACCACCCTCTCTGTGCCACCGAGCTCTCCAACCAGCAGAAAGAACGCCAGCCTCTCCAGGGAAGGTTTTAAAGCTCTGATGCCAGGGCTCACCCACAGCTGGAGTGCAGGAGCCAGGGGTGCAGCTGGGCATCCAAATTTTAGCAAATCTCTTCCGATTCTAATGGGCCACCAGGACCAGGTACCCTGCTCTAAGGAATGAGCCAAATCACCTTGGTTGGGTTGTTCCTGAGGGTCTGGCCAGAGAACTTCCATGCAGAAGACCCAGGTTTGAATGAACACAACTTGGGAGTGTAATAAGTATAAGTGCTCAGGGTCAGAGAGGCAACAGGTACCCCCAGCTCACCCTTACTGTGAAAGTCACCTGTCCATCTAAGACTCGGTCTCCTCATTATAGTCAGACAGGTAACACCTACTGTCTCAGAGGTGGGAGCAGAGACTGCACAGAGAACACTGCGCAAAATGCTTGCTGTGCAGACATGTGATATGCGGCAGTTGCTAATTCACAACATGAAACTCACGATCTATCTTATTTCAAAGGTGCCGCTGGTCATGCACAGATTATTAATGCTGAACATAGGGCACCTATTATGCCTTAGACTGTTCAGCCTCTTGCAGTGAAAGAGGATGATATGTTTACTTAACCAAACTTTTTCCTTCTCTTTCCCCTTTGGCAGCACACCAAGTGTTAAAGAAAGACGCTGAAGAAACACTTTCTGCCCAGTGTCCAGCAGCAGCTTCGCCTCAGGAGTCTGAGGCTGGTTCTCCCCAAGGGTCAGACATGGCTTCTCCAGGACCCAGGAGGGACTCTCAGACTCCAAGTTTCTTCCTCCAGAAATCACCGCTAATACGTATTGCCCCACTCAGCAAAGAATTGCTTACAAAAACAGATGTAGGAATTTCGGTCAAGATGTAGGCATACATAAATAAACATGGCTTGCCTCCTTGCACAACGACATAAAAATTACAATGAAACTATAGAACAACCATCACTCAGAACCATCAGAAATCAAGCTGAATAGAAGTCTGACAACTATAGCATTAAACAAACACATTCATTCAGACTGGTAGGAGAGGCAGATGCAGAAAGGGCTGGTCCCACAACACACTGTGGTGGTAAAAAATTGAGATGGATATCTCAGGAGAAAGGGGTCCCAGCCCCACATTCAAGCCCCATCCAGGGTTTCAGTGCCAGGAAGATAACTGCTGGCTACAAAAACCACCAAGGATTCAGTTGGTGGAACAAACTGCTTCTGGAGTCCCAAACAATTTCTCTTCAAGAGCCCCAGAGTTACTCAGGTTCACTCCCTTTGAACTCCGGCACCAAAGTAGAAGCTTGAAAGGCACAGGTGGCATAGAGGGAGGAACTGAAGTGTCTGGACCAAAGCCAGAGCTTCTTTCAAACAAAAAGGCACAGAGAGGCCTTTCTGACCCTCTCCTGCAGAGCCACAAAGCCAGCAGGCGGGTGCCACATCTGAGACTCCATCAACCTGGCCCACACTATTTAGCCCACCCTGAGGAATCCCTGAGGCTCTGCTCCACCCAACTTAGGGGCCCACCTAAGATGTTAACAGCACAAGCTTATGCAGGGTGGCCCCAGACAGAAAATAGGTGTGGCTGACCTTGGCCTGCACTGCCTGGGAATCCCACAGCCTGCACACATAGTGGACAGCTATAGACCATGTCAGAGCACCACCTCCATACCCCTGCACAGCTGATCCTTCATGGAGGATGGAGGGTGGTGGTCAGTAGTCACAGCCGGTCCTTGCAGCTCACTGGCCTGGGTATATGCCTCCCACTGACCTGCCAACAATGAATGCTCAACTACAAGAGGAAGGTATACTCAGTTCACACAAAGAATGTACCTTGAGTACCTAGCTAGGATGACAGAGGAGACTGTACTACTGTACCCTACAGGATACCTACTACATTAGGCCATACTACCAAATCAAGAAATCATAGCAGCTCTACCTAATACATAGAAACAAACACAGGAAAGCTGCCAAAATGAGACAAAGAAACATGGCCAAAATAAAAGAACAGATCAAAACTCCAGAAAAAGAACTAAACAAAATGGAGATAAACAACCTATCAGATGCAAAGTTCAAAACACTAGTTATAAAGGTGCTCAAGGAACTTCGTGTCTCAACAGCGTAAAAAAGGTCCAGTCAGAATAAAGAATAATTTTTAGGGAAACAACAGTACAGTGAATAAAGTCAAGAATCAAGTCAATGATTTGGAACATAAGGAAGCCAAAAACAACCAATCAGAACAACAAGAAGAAAAAAAATGAATCCCAAAACATGAGAATAATGTAAGCAGCCTGTGGGACAACTTCAAACATTCCCATATTCACATCACATGGGTTCCAGAAGGACAAGAGAAAGAGCAAGAAATTGGAAATCTATTTGACAAATTAATGAAAGAAAATGTCTTTAATTTGGTGAAGGAAATAGACATGCAAGTCCAGGAAGCACAGAGTCCTAAACCAGATGGAGGTGAAAAGGTCCACCTCAAGACACATCATAATTAAATTGCCAAAGGTTAAAGATGAAGAAAGACTCTAAAAATCAACAAGAGAAAAGAAGGTAGTTACTACAGGGGAGTTCCCATAGACTGTCAGCTGATGTCTCAAAAGAAACTTTGCAGGCTAGAAGAGACAGGAAAGAAATATTTAAAGTCATGAAAAGCAGAAACATGCAGACAAGATTGCTCTACCCAGTGAAGATATCATTTACGTAGAATCAAAGGGCAGATGAAGAGCCTCTCAGGCAAGAAAAAACTGAAAGGAATTCATCATCAACAAACTATTATTATATGAAGTGTTAAGAGGACCTATTTAAGAAAAAGATAAATACTATGAACAATAAAATGCCAATAAATACATATCTATCAACACCTGAATCTGAAAAACAAACTAAGCAAACAAGAAGAATTGACTGCATCATGGATACAGAAAGTGTTCTGATGGTTCCCAGATGGAAGAAGGGTGTAGGGGAATGGGTGAACAGGTGATCAAATTAAGAAGTACAAATAGGTGGTTACAGAATAGCCATGGGGATGTAAAGGAAATTGATTAGTCAATGAACTGATTTATATGCATGACCCATGGGCATGAACTATAGTTTGGGGATGGCGTGAGGAAGTTGGGGGTGGTGGGTAAAGAGGAGAATGGGGGGACAATTGGGACTCCTGTAATAACATGCAGTTTATTCAATTTAAATGCAATTTAAAAATTTTAGTGGCTCAGTAGATAAGCATTGGCCTGCAAACCCAAAGGTCGCTGGTTCAATTCCCAGCCAGGGCACATAACCAGGTTGCAAACAAGGTCTCCAGCCAGATCCATAGCTGGAGGCAGGTGAAAGGCAACTATACGTTGATGTTTCTTTCCCTCTCTTCCTCCCTCACTGCCCTTCTCTCTCTGAAAATAATCAATAATAAAATCTTAAAAACATTTTTTAAATGATGTATTTTTCTTTCCATTACTCCCACAAAAACATTGGACATTATATACAAAACAAGCATTTTTTTTTAAATCCTGAAAAGTGGAGAGAAGACAGATTGACTAGGGATCTCGGGACCCAAGAACACCATAAAGATGAGTTCCCTGGGTTTGCCTTTTGCCTCATTGTCCCAATTTGGAAATGCTAATAGACAAAGACCAAAAAATAACCAACAAACAAAAAATCCAAACAAGTCTGTTTTCTTTAGTCAAAGGACCAGGAAAGGGGTAGCTCAACAAAACAGAGGACTTTGACAATAAACTCCTCTCCTCCAGGCAAACAACCCATGGCTCCATCCTCACTGAGGGCAGCAAAGGTCAAGTAAGGAGCTTGGAGCTCATTCTAATCAGGCTGCAAAGAGGTGACAACAGTTTCACTGGGTGATGTCAGAGAGGTCCATATGTAGAGCTGGGACTTTCATCCCCACTGGCTGGTGTTTGTAAAGATCACATGAGAAGCTTGGACTTCCACCCCCACCTGGCATTAATGAGGTATCCCTTCTTGTCCCCACTGCACTGGTTATCAGAGGAGGCCTAGTAGACAGGGCTTTCACCACTGCCCAGCAGGGCATTCCTTCCTCTCCCCTGAAGTCAGTGGAGGTCAGGTGCGGAACAGTCACAAAGTAACAAGGCTCTCCAGTACCTCCCAGCCAGGGAAGTATTAGTGGAGACCTAGTGAGCAGCCAGACCTCCTACCCTACCTATGACCAGCAGTGACCAGGATGTTCCCACACTCAGATTTCAGTGTAGGCTGACTGGGGACCTAAATTTCTACTCCCACCAGGTAGTAAGAGGCAGCATAACTATCTTCCTCATCAGAGCAGTTCCAAAGAAACCAGATAAAACGAAAGACTTAAATAAGAGCTAGAGTATCATAATATGATACTTAAAATGTCTGGGTTTCAATAAAAAATTTATCTCAAACAATGAAATCCCAATATGAAGGTGACTAGAGAATTATCTGAAAAAAGCTTTTAAATGAATTATTAAGATACTCCAATGAGTAACTATGAACATGAATCAGAAAATCTCAGCAAAGAAACAGAAAACATAAAGAACCAAATGGAAAATTTTGAATTGAAAAATATAATAGTCAAAATAAAAACTCAATGGGTAGGCTCAACAGCAGAATGAAGAGGCAGAGGAAAGGTCAATGAACTGAAAGATAAAACAATAGAAAATTGTCCAATCTGAACAACAGAACAAAGAGAGATGGGAAAATAATGAATAGAGTTTCTAGGACTTGTAGGACTATTGCTAAACATTTAACATTTGTATTAGCCGAGTCCTTGAAGGAGAAGAGAAAGAGGGAAAGGTTGAAAAAAGAAATGTTAGCCAAAAACTTCCTAAATCTGCCAAAAGATATAAACTTATAGAATCACAGATCTGACTGAACCCCAAATAAGATACACCTCCAAAATATCCATGCTGTTACATCATAGTCAAGCTTTTAAATATTAAGGACAAAGAATATATTTTGCAAACACAGGGAGAGAAGGAAAGCTATGAAAATTTATTATCGGCAGACATACCCTAAGAGAATAGCTAAAGGAGGATCTCTTGAAAAGCAAAAAATGAAAGAAGGAAACTTGAATCATCAGAAGGAAGGAAAAAAACATGAAAAGCAAAAATAGTGGTCAATGCACTAGACCTTCCCTCTCCTCTTGAGTTTTCAATGTCTGATGGTTGAAGAAAAACTAGCACTGCTTGATGTGATTCTATATATGTAGGGGACATATCGAAGATAATGTATTAAATGTTTTAAAAAGGAAGTAGGGATTCTATAGTTCATTTGAACTGCTAAAACATCAACACCTAATATATCAACAATTACATGAAATGTAAATGTAAATGATCTAAATATGATTTAAAAACATATTTGCCAAGAGACTGGCAAAGTAGAATGAAAAACATGACCTAATTATCTGCTGTTTATAAGAAATTCACTCCAAATATAATTACATGTGCAGGTTGAATACAAGAGCAAAGAAAAGGTATATCATGTAACTATCAATCAAAAGAGAGTAGGATGGCTACAGCACTATCAGATAAAGTGGATTTCAAAACAAAGAAAATCACCAGAGACAGAAAGGCACATTACATAATGATAAAATATTTAATCTACCAACAAGATACAGCAGTCCTAAATTGAAAAAGCCAGCCCTTTGTATCTGTGGGTTCTGTATCCATGGATTCAATCAACAGCAGATAAAAAGTATTCAGAAGAAAAAGAAAGGGCCCTTGCTGCTGACATGTGTGTGCTATACATGTCACACACATATAGTTAGACCTATGGTGGTTGCATTTGTACAGAACATGTATAGACTGTTTTCCTTGTCATTATTCCCTAAACAATACAGTGTAACAAGGATTTGCATAGCATTTGCTTTGTGTTAGGTATTGTAGGTAATCTGGAAATGGTTTAAAGTGTGTGGGATGATCCTGGCTGGTGGCTCAGTGGATAGGCACCAGCCTCCCAACCCTAAGGGCACTGGTTCGATTCCCAGTCAAGGCAAATAATAAACCAGGTCTCCAGCCAGGTCTGTAGCTGGAGGCAGGTAAAAGGCAACCATGCATTGATGTTTCTCTCCATTTCTTCCTCCCTGTCTTTCTCTCTAAAAATAGTGTATAAAATCTTTAAAAATATATATTTTAAGTATTCAGGATGATGTGCAAAGATTATACGCATATAAGCAACTTAAGCATCCATGAATTTTATTATCTTATTTGGGGGCAGTCCTCAAACCAATCCACCATGAATACTGAGGGAGGACTATATGTACTAAGGCAAGGAGATGCAAACTATGTGAAGCTAAAACTAATAAAACTGAAAGGATATATAAACAAATCAACAATTATAGTTGAAGATGTTAACATCTCTCTCTCAACAACTGATCAAAGAACTAGGTAGAAAATAAGGACACAGAATTGACAACAATGCCAATCAAAACCCTCAGCTAAGAAAACAAGTGGCAGAGACTGGGAACTTGGCCCTGGGGGTAGATGCCGCTCACCAGGAATGCCCCCAACTCCCAGGCCAGCCACCCCAGCAGACTGGGCTCCTGTGCACCCAGGCAAGGTGAGGACTGCATCGTCAGGGCTGTGAGTTGCCCTGCACCCCTGCCTGCCCCCTTCCCATGTGCCCACCCCCAACCCCCTCACCCTAGGCACTAGGCTCTCTCTGTTTCCCTTGGGCTACTCCCCGAGTGGAGCCACTGCTTCCAGCCCCTGCCATGGTATGGATTTCAAAGCCCAAGACATTTCAGGCCTACCTGGATGATGGTCACCGAAAGTACAGCTATGCCCACTGCCATGTTCACCTGGCCGCTCATGAAGACTTCATCTCCAAGTCCTT